>CM067316.1:48631820-48727497 GCA_034231615.1 Meghimatium bilineatum
TTCACTAACACAACTTTCACTAACACATACACTAACACAACTTTCACTAACACATACACTAACACAACTTTCACTAAAAATTACATACACATAATCCATATATACACAACTTTCGCTGATACACTAACCACGTACACATTATTCACAAAAATACAACTTTCACGTACACACGTACACACATGACACCATAAATGATAACACACGTACACACATACACATCAATAAATGATAACACACGTACACACATACACTTCAATAAATGATTACACACACCCATAAATGATAACATACATACACCATCAATAAATGATAACACATGTACACACATACCACATCAATAAATGATAATACATGTACTGACACTGTAAAAGAAATTTAATTATCTCCACGCAATTTGATAATAATAATTACAATGCTACTTCTATTGTTGCAAATCAATAAATAAATATAACAATTTAATAATGGCAAAACACAAGATACATAACTTTGGGAACGGCCATCAAAACACGTTTAAATATTTGTCATGAAATGCACAGTAACATGTTTACACTATCATCATCATCTCAGCATCGAAGGTTTGCTGCAACAGACCTCCAGCATTCTCATTTCCGCTATAACAATAATGCAGCACTACCAGGACCTGATTTAGACGTGATATGGCCTCTAAGCTTTTTGAGATATGGGCCCTTTAAAGATTAAGAATATATAGATTATGAAATTTTTTTTTATTTTGGGCCCGTTTAGCTTATCCGGCACTGAGCACTACTTAAGTCTGCAGGAATGTTGTTAATTTTTCTAGTTAATCCTAGATTCTATTTTTCAACTTCCCTTCCACCGTCAACTGTTTCCTGCAATATATTCTAATAACAGAGGTTCCAACATTTTTTTGATTGCGATCTTATTCTTTTATAATAACAAAGTGAGCCTCGACCCAGAAACATTTAAAACTGTCGTTTAATATTACAAAAAGAGGGGAAACAACAATAATCAGTATAATATAATTCTACATAATTAAAACGACATATTCAGATATTTAATATGATAATTGTAAGTGGTTAACTTTCGCTGTTGAGTTGTCATTAATTCTGACATCATTTCATACTCAACATTTGTTAGGTTTACTATTTTTGGGTTTCAAGTGAAGAAGCGTCGAAAAACCCACTCAAACCACTCAACGAGATATGCAGAAGCAAAGGGAAAATAAATATCAAATGACAGTTCTTTAAAATCAATATTTCTTTGGTTAATGAATTAGTAAAAATAATTCTTCGTGATTGCATGTGTGTGCTGAGAATTACTGTTTTAGAAAGTGAACGATGACCTCCGCGATTCCATTTGTGTGCTGGACTGTGAACTACTGTTTCAGAACGTGAACTGTGTCCTTCTTAATGTCCAAATCAAGCAAGCTACAATAATCATCATTATGTGCCGTGTGGTGGGGCTTTATAGACTATCATTGATCTCCACAACATTATATCTGTGACAACGGTGTGTACAATGTCAAACTATCTAGTATTTTCTCTCTTTTATGTCCTCTGTCTCCTGTTTCCTAAATTTTGCCTGTTGCTAATTTTTTTTTTCAGATGTTCATAAATAATGTCCTTGTGATGTCAATCTCTCTCAGTACATCTTCATCGGTTTTGCTAGCTGTCCACGGGGATCCGTCTCGCTTCGCCAAAGGAAATCATTGGATTGTCAACGTCCAAGTACTGGTCCCGGCGTGGATTTTCTACACTCGTCAGTGTAACTGAGGAAACTGCTGGAGGGAGGGGGTTATGCTGATGTCTCCAATGAGGTACCCTACCACTCGACGAAGTGTGTCTGAATACTATTATTTATTCTTCGGTGTTTAGTGCACACTTTCTTTCAAAATAATAACTTCAGATGTAACATTTTTTGTTGTTTTTTCACACAGGTTATAGTTCACATACAGTTGTTCTCACTTTTGAAAACGTAATTTATTTTGTATAGAATATGGCATGAGAAAATGTCGGTTAAAACGGTGTGATAAATAACAAAACTGATCAGATAATACTTAGCGAATAAGAGAAACATAATAGACGTACAACCTTACCTACATGGACATAACAATTGACAACGGATTTTGAAAATTGTCTGAAAATTGATAACGTATAACAGCTATGAAAATTTTATGAAAATTCACAACAGTGCACTATTGATATTAATCAGTGTTGAAAGAATTTTTGTGGGAGACTCAAGATTTCCTTTGCATAGCTTACCATTCATGAATCTAGTAAGACCTTTCTAGTCATATGTTGTTCTATTTTTACTAAGATGACTTTACAATGCAACATTTCACAATTTCAAATAATTTCTAATGTTAACAGTGTAATTAATTAAAAGCACTTTCTGTGGACAATGGATGGACCCAGGACTCATCGTATTCTTGTTTGGAGATCCACATCTGTTGGAAGGTGGACAATGAAGCTAAGATGGAACCTCCTATCCAGACGGAGTATTTACGCTCAGGGGAGCAATTACCTTGATCTTCATTGTAGATGGAGCAAGAGAAGTAATTTCCTTCTGCATGCGATCTGCTATACCGGGAAAACATGGTAGAACCACCAGATAGGACTGTGTTAGCGTACAAGTCTCTACGGATGTCAAGATCGCACCTCATGATAGAGTTGTATGTTGTTTCGTGGATTCCTGCATCTTCACGACCAATAAACGATGGTTGGAAAAGTGTTTCTGGACACCTGAATCTCTCGTTTCCTATTGTGATGATATTTCCGTCAGGCAGCTCGTAAGACTTCTCCAGAGTTGATGAATTGGCTGATGTATGCAATTCCTGCTCGAAATCAATGGCAGCATAGCAAAGCTTTTCCTTGATGTCACGGACGATTTCTCTCTCAGCTGTGGTTGTAAGTGTGTATCCTCTCTCTGTTAAGATCTTCATTAGATAGTCCGTGAGATCTCGGCCAGCCAAATCTAATCTTGATATAGCATGAGGAAGGGCATAACCTTCAAAGATAGGAACAGTGTGTGTGACACCCATCTCCAGAATCTAGGACAATGCCAGTAGTGCGGCCAGAAGCATAGAGTGACAGAACAGCTTGGGATATGCACATACATGGCTGGTGCATTGAAGGTTTCATACATGATCTGTGTCATCTTCTCTCTGTTAATCTTTGGATTTAGTGGAGCCTCAGTTAAAAGAACTGGGTGCTCCTCCGGAGCTACTCGAAGCTCGTTGTAGAAAGTGTGATGCCAGATCTTCTCCATATCATCCCAGTTGCTAACAACGCCGTGCTCAATAGGATACTTGAGTGTCAGGATACCTCTCTTGGACTGAGCCTCATCAACCAACATAACTGTCCTTTTGGCCCATACCGACCATTACACCCTAAGAGAAGAAGATGTATATAATTTAGCTACTACGTATATATTATCAATATGTTTATGCGTACATTCCATTTTGTTGTAGAATGTCATTTAAATAACTTTATAGCTATTGTGTGATAACAACTTCATATTACTGCACGTAAACTCAGTCTCCTCGGTAGTTGTACACGTGTACCAAAGTTAGTTGTTTATATAACTTCCTGGTTAAAACTCTTTATTATCAAATCTGCTAGAGATATTATACAAAAAGGTAAGGGATGCAGTAACACCGATAGAAAGTAATATCAACAAGGGTAAGTGTATAAAATGTATAATAAAATGTATAAGAACAATAAAATATATAATAATTAATTATTAATAATATATATATATATATATAATTATCCTTCCTATAATTAGCATACAGACATCTCGTTAAAAAGGTGATTTTAAAAAAAAGATCTCTCGTTGTTATTGGTTTAAGCTACGGAGTTATGTGATATCGGTGGTACTCTCGATAGGCGATAGGTGACGTGTCGTTTCTTTGAAAGGGAAAGAGAAAATATAGGGGGGGGGGGGGGGTTGATCCGAGTACAATGGAGTCAATCCTTTACGCCTTGTGATGTTATTTTTCTAACATATTTGATTTTGGTTAATGAAAAATACCTTTAGGCTACAAAGTACTCATTAATATATTTACTACTATTTAATATATTTACTACTATTTAATATATTTACTACTATTTAATATATTTACTACTATTTAATATATTTACTACTATTTAAATATATTTACTACTATTCATGATCATTTATTATGTTTTAATTCTGGTAGGATGTTATATTTATGGTCTCATCTTTTCCAATTCCCACAGGTGTGACCAAATCGCCTTAATTTGGGTTGTTCTATTTGTATTTTACCATTCCTCTTGTATTTTATTTCCAATGCTTGGATATAATTTCGGTGGTTTACAGTCAATCGCCCATGCCATGCAACCAGATGAATAAATCACTTTACTTTCCCAGAAGATCTTATACCAATTACCTTAGGCTAGGTCGACAATCACTAATGACCAGAAAACATTTCTATTTGAAGTGAAAATGTACCCGTGGATGGTTCGATTAGGAAGTAAGTGTACTTACCGCTGAGCTATAGCTGGTTCCAGAGCGATATACAATACGAATGGGTACTTTCATGTTAAGCTTGCACACAAATCTGTGTTTTTATATAGTATTACAGAATCATACCTTTTTAGAAAAGCCTTTTTACAACGGTCGCGTGTCAATTCGATGTCATTTTCATTCAGAAAAAAAAAACAATGGCGTCTATAGATTTTGCTACCACGAATAATCTGAACCTTCCGCGAACCAAAATGGGGACATTATCTTTTCTACATGCTAGAGTAGATATATTATATAAATAAAATTACAGTCGCGGAATGCGTCTATTTTTGAATTCATTTCGGCCACTTGTTGCATTTATATTTTTACTTGCACTCATTTTCTCCCGTGGTTACGCTATATTTAATTTTGACGTTACAATTTGTTTCGTTAAATGTGTGCTCCCACTTAACAAGACAGTATCTGATAGGTATAATTGAAGCCATTTTATGTTTTGGACAGTGGTTTATATAGGCACTAATAATAATGCGACTTCCGGTAGTGACGTCCGTTGATGGAGGGTGTTTCTCTAATCAAGTCTGGGTCATTCCGTCAATCGTTTGGATTAATCAACTAACATCGTAAAGTCCAGACCGATTTGTGTAACAGAAGTCAGTTCATTCCAATTCTTTTTTCATTCAAACCAATATTCATACTATTCAAGAACTACAGAATAGCTTTGAACAGGACAGAATTGGAGAGATTCTGAGCTCTGCCCTATGCGCTAACTTCAGCGCAAAAGGAAAATGATGAATGAATACACCCAAACGCATCTTCGGTACAATGTGGACGATTGGCTTTCAAACAACGAGCAGTCCGTGAGTTGCATTTGTGATACGGACCCACTAGCCTCGCTAACCTGAGTTAACTGAGCAATACGTAGAAAGTAAACATTATGGTTGTATGTATCTACTACACACATATTTCAGAATTCTCTTTAGTTTTGCACATCATAGCTTAATAAAAGAACATTTACAAATGTAGATAAAATATAAAATCACCTACATGATGGCGTGGTCTTCCAACGATAGATGGAAACACAGCTCTAGGTGCATCATCCCCTGCGAAACCAGCTTTACACATACCAGAACCATGTCAACAACAAGAGCTGCAATCTCCTCGTCGCACATGATGATATTAGCAACAACTTATGTTCAGAAGTAACAAAATATACGATGTATGAGATTTGACGCTTCAAATGATAGATGAATGCAATATATAGGCCAAGTTGTGTTTGTGATCTCACATTAACACACTATTTATAGAAAATTGGTAGTTCCATGGGATGGTTTTATCTGTAACGCCCAGTCGTATTGTACTTAATACATTTATTTTGATTATATTCGTCATCTTAATGTTAGGCAGACAATAACAAACAAGAATTTAAATTAGCGGTTCTCAATATCAGTTCATGCTATAACCCCTGAACAGTCAGAGACATTAAGTCCTTTTATATATATATATATAATATATATATAAAAGATACTTAGAATATCATGGAAGGTTAAAATCAGAAACTCAGATATTATAAACACACTGAAATATTCCAGAGTGTTGGTTACTAAACACAATAACAAAAAGAAAACTACGCCTGTTTGGTCATATAAAGAGACATAACTGTTTAGAAAGACAAATAATGGAGGAAGAGTACCCGGGAGGAGGAGAAGGGGCAGACCAAGAAGACGATGGACTGACGACATTAAAGATAACATGAATACATCGCTAGAAAATGCAAGCCACATCGCCCAAGACAGAGAGAGGTTCAGAGAGTTCATTGGGAAGACAACGTTCTGGAAGGAATACGTCACATGACATATATATATATTATATATATATATATATATATATATATATATATATATATATATATATATATATATATATATATATATATATATATATAATATATATATATATATATATATATTTAGGACTATCGTCTTGTGATTTTGAGCCGTGATTAAGCCTGCAGAAAACCTATGTCTGAACTGAGGGTAGGAAATCATACTTTTATTTGCAGCATACATGAATATTGCAAGAACAGACACTTCAAAGTCTTTTGTATAAGACTGCTAAGCACCCTGACATTTTACCACAGTCACATTTTGAGTTGAACGACTATTAGCGACGTATAAAAGCTCTGTATGGACGTGTCCAGTTTGCAGTGATGATGATCCGACGACTAACCAACCAACTAACTAACTAACTAGCTATAAAAGTTATGGAAAACTTCCGCATATAAAAAAACAATCTTGAGATGAAAATTAGTAGGCCACGCCGATTGGCATATATAACAGATATGTAAAACTCTCTGCCTAAAGAACGAGAGGGGAGGAGCGTTTACCTAAAATAAAAACCATAAGGACCATTCGCTCATATTTACGCGTAATACATTCTTTTCCGTGAGATTTGTATTGACCTTTTCTATGAAAAATCAATATAGGGGGTTTTAGTAATGGGGGAGGGAGGGGGGGGTACCAGCCTCTTCAATAAATTTCGAGTAATGAATGTTGCTCTGATTTCCTAAGGGGGAAGTGATGAACACCACCCCACCCCCTCTACTGACTTGCATGCCTCCACATCAGTCGCGCATTACTCTAGATCTGAGTTGTATCAGGAACGGTTTGAGAGCCTTCGACTGCTGTAACAAAGTTCCACTTGTAAGTATGTAAGTATCCTGAAATAACACGTGATATTGCTGAGGAAGTTGTGTCAGCAACGATGGCAGATCATGCCTAATTTGTTCTGTTCTGTAAATTAGGTAATGATAAAAACCCATGTCCGTACAAGGAGAGCTGTACAACCGTATAGATTCCTGGAAAAACAACGCTATCTTATAATATATGATCACGTGCTCAATCGATCACTGTTAGCCTTGTATGGATTAGGGTTACGGCCAAAATCAAATATACGCATATATAAACATGTGATTGTATGTCATAGGAGCAGGAAAGGTGTGCCCGAAAAGGGAGCAAAGAATAGTGACCCTGCTACTACCTGCCATCCACGTCGCAAAAGGGGACTAAAGAGGTTGGAGGGGGGTAGAGCTGTCTGTCACATCCTGGAGATCATAGAGGGTGACTAATGTCTAATATCATGCTGAAGTCAGATGTATCGGCCAAACTGTAAACCACGACACAACAGACCTCGTGCTACATCCTGCTACCTGACAGGAGTTTGAGAACGAAAGTTGAAGTAACCCTGTGAGCTGCTCTATATATGTCGTATGCAATTAGACTACCATCTTCCCTGATTTCATCCTGAAGTTCCTTCTGGCTAGTAGGAAATAGTCTTTCAGACAAGAATTTATTGTGCTGTAGTTAAGCTTAACTGAAATATCTGCACACATTGACTTTAGCATAGTTTCTGACAGGCCTATGAGATGAGACATTTAACCCCTATCTCTCCAAACCTTCCTTAGTCGCCTCTTACGACAAGTGTTACTAATATTTGTGCTCAGTTCGGACCCCGATAAATAACCAACAAATAATTTACTTAAGTCGAATAACTCGAGCAGAAAGGCACAGATATTGCAGCAAATCATGACGCAATGCATTTAGTTTACCGTACTAAGACCTTGATAATACACAGAATTTTGAAACTTAAAGCAAAGGGTGAAGCAGGCTCAAACATATGTAAACACACATAGTTGCGTGTAAACACACATAGTTGCGTGTAAACACACATAGTTGCGTGTAAACACACATAGTTGCGTGTAAACACACATAGTTGCGTGTAAACACACATAGTTGCGTGTAAACACACATAGTTGCGTGTAAACACGTGCTGGATCTCATTCTCTGCATTCCCTACTAAGTGTAATTACTACTCTCAAACAAGTTTAGAAATCTGTGGGTAGACCTATCCATTCCGCACCTACTGCCACATCTTGCAACCTTCACACGCTTTGTATGACATCCTCAGCACGTCCCATCCACAACTTCCCTCTCATAAGTCTGCTGCCTTTAACTTTGTGTATTTCGGAATACAATGGGTGTTCCTTGTCTGCATTTATTTGAAGGTACGCCCGTGCACGGCCATACTGTAACCTGTGCTCTACCGTTGGACATTCGAGTAGGTACCGCATAGCTCTTGTCGATGTGTCTTTTGTGCACACAAGAATGATATGCATTGCTGCATTCTGGAGATTATGTGGTAGATTGTGTAGATGTAGTAAATTGTAGGCCTATAATAGATGTAATAAATATGCCTATATATTGTGCTGAATGTGTGTCTCACTGGTTATTAATAAATCCCTCAAGCCATGGCTCCCTGCTGTGTTATTTATACATCCTTGAGTGCATAGGCAGACAAGAATTTGGGTCTTACTAGCTCTGATTACCAAGGAAGTAAACAATGCAACGCCATTTTCTAAATATGCCCTTACAGCGGAAAACTGAAATCCAACAGGTAAATCCAGGAACAAGTAGTAGGCCTATAGTTGTGCTAATTACTGAAAACACATATAAGACAAACAATCTGCTGCAAACGGAAGATATGCTACACCTGTGCTTATGGCACAGAGACCCGGTCTGTCACATTCCCTAAAGCCACATTCTCCATTGAAGAGGGATTCACATGTGTGTCCCGTAACGTCATATGTGCCATCATATGCATGCGTTGCGCCATGACATACATAGGTGAAACTGGAAGGAGGCTCGCAGACCGATTCCGTGAACATCTGTATAGCATAAAAAACCATTAGGCACGGGCCGTCCGGGCGCCCATAATATTCAGGTTACGACCATAAGTCGTGTTTCTCTGACGACCGGATCCATCTTGTACTTGAGAACTGCTACATAATTTTGGCACTCGTCAACTCTTCGGGATCAAGGACCGCTTATTTCATGAATGATACCTAGTTGTTCCATTATCTGTTTGTTTTGTATCTCATCTATGTAGCTATTTTTGTACATTCCTTTTCCGGTGTCGCTTCACCTCTGACCTTATTACAACTCTTCCAGTTCAATCACCACATTACAGTTAACTTGACTATGTCTATAATTCTTACGTGTCGTTTTCTGTTGTGTATGTTCAATTGTTGTCTTGATAAAGGTCTTTAGGTAGAAACATAGGTCGCCGAAACATAAATTTATTTGTGTTATTATGTGTGTCTTCTGTAGTTCGCCATTTTTGTAAACATTCTATATAATATAGTTGATATGATAAAATGTTTCGATAGAAAATTTCACCCTTGAAGAGGTAAAACAAACCATTAAGAAATTTTAAAAAACAATAAAGCAGCAGGTCAAGACGACATCACACGTGAAATGTTATAAGCAGCAAATTATAATACCCTGTCATTTTTACTGGATATTTTCAATATGATTTGGAAAAACGAATGCCCACCCCAACAATGGAAAAAATGGTATCATTATCAAACTACCAAAAAAAGGAGACTTAACGAACTGTGATAACTGGAGGGAAATCACAGTGTTATCCGTACCTGGTAGAATTCTTTGTAATATGATGCTTTCAAGATTAAAGTCATCTTTAGACAAAGACTTAGAGAAGAGCAGTCAGGCTTTAGACCAGGTCGTTCCTGCCTCGACCATATATTCACTCTTAGAACAATAATGGAAGAATGTCTAGAATTTAGATCTAATCTCATAATAAACTTTTTTGATTTTCAAAAAGACTTCGACAGCATCCATCGACCAACGCTTTGGGAAATTTTAAAAATATACGGATTCCAAAACAAATATATGTGATAAAATCATTCTATACCAACTCAAAATGCTGTGTTAGAACAGAAAAAGGCAATTCAGAATGGTTACCAGTGATTACTGGTGTTAAACAAGGCTGCCCTATGTCACTATTACTATTCAATATTGCAATTGACTGGGCTATGAGAAAAAGCATATCCAACACAAATTTAGGAATTAAATGGATAAATAAAACAACATTAGAAGACCTGGATTTTGCCGATGATCTTGCACTATTGAGTGAAAACCATCAAGATGCACAAACAAAAACTGATAGATTAAAACTCATCGCAGGATAAATAGGTCTCCAAATCAATTCATCAAAAACAAAAATTATGGACTTCACCAATTCACCTAACGAAATTACTTTAAATGGACAACAACTTGAAAAAGTACACAAATTTTCTTATCTAGGAAGTAAATTAACACTCGACAGTAATGTCATGCCAGAAATTACAACTCGCATTGCCCTAGCATCAAGTGCATTTAACAGACTGTCTAATATCTGGAAGTCAAAGTCCATCAGCACACAAGGAAAATGCGCATATTTAATTCCTGCGTTATTCCGGTGCTATCATATGGATGTGAGAGCTGGAAAAGCTCTTTATCTTCAGAAAAGAAATTAATGAGTTTCGAGAACAAATGTCTTCGTAGGATAACTAACACCCATTGGAGTGAATTCAAATTGAATGATAAAATCAGAGAAAAGACACATCAAAATTTTATCACAGATGTTATCAGAAAACGCTGTTCTACATCGGGCATGTACTACGCGCAGACACCAACAGAATACACCACCAATCTCTTGAATGGATACCTGCAGGCAAAACAGCAAGGGGTAGACCAAAAGAAACACCCAGAAGAACAATACTTAGAGAAAGTAAAACAACCAATATTCATACTATTCAAGAACTGCACAGAATAGCTTTGAACTGACAGAATTTGAGAGATCTGACCTCTGCGCTAACTACAGCGCAAAAGGAAAATGAATGAATAAAATATAAACATGGTTTTCTGTAATGCACAGGCATTTCTATCTATTAGTGTGTTATATGGTACTCTGATTTAGTTAGTTTCTAAGCAGGTGTGCAATCTTGTTGGTGTTAAACCATAAATGTCAATTCTAACAGGTATTTAGGTTTGAAGTAAGAGAAGACATCAGACAGTAATAGATTTTACAATAATAATAAGAAAACAATCAACTTGTATTGAACATTTACTTAGAATGAATGAAAACAGACTTTCACTAGAAGACTTAAAAAGGGTACCAGATTCTTCTTCTTCTTCTTTCGTTCACTTGAAACATGTCTATATCTGTAATTCTGTCTCCTTAATAAAACTCACTGTCTTTTGTAGTTCATACAGTGTCCCATAGAGCTTTGATTCCAGTGTTGTTTCCTCTGACCAATATGTCTGTCTCAGCGTTTCATGCTCAGAACACTCTTGAAGTATATGTTTGGCACTCTGTGCTGCCTGTCTACTTGTACACATGGCTGTATTGCCAATCTTGAACTTTGTATACATGTGACTGCGGAGTCGGTTGTGTCCTGTTCTGAGATGTAGAATTATAACTTGTTCTGATCTGTTCATAATGTGATAGTCATTTTGTGTTGGTGTTTGTGGCTTTCTTATTGACTTGAACATCTGTTTTTTTCTGATGGTAGGTGATTGGTATATCTGGTTGGTCTTCGGCAGCACCTTCCTTAGCCAGTTGGTCTGCTTTTTCATTTCCTGGTATTCCACAGTGAGAGGGTATCCGCTGCATGGTTACCCTATACTGGTAAGACAATTCGCTAAGTAGTTTTTTCAAGTCTGTTAGTTTTCCAGACTGGAGA
Source organism: Meghimatium bilineatum (assembly GCA_034231615.1). NCBI lineage: Eukaryota > Metazoa > Mollusca > Gastropoda > Stylommatophora > Philomycidae > Meghimatium > Meghimatium bilineatum. The sequence goes on from CM067316.1 coordinate 48,643,867, forward strand.
GCTTGAAGCACTGACCTTGAATCAGTGGTGCAGTATTCGAGAATGAACAAAGAAGTGATTAGCAGGATGTAGTTAGGAAACTTGGTAGCTTTCACTTGCACCTATATTATACTATACAGAGATACATTCTTGAATTCTAAAACTGGGTAGTTTCCACCTGCATCTATATTATACTATACAGAGATACATTCTTGATTTCTAAAACTGGGTAGTTTCCACCTGCATCTATATTATACTATACAGAAATATATACAGTAGAATATCTCTATAATGCATCCTTTAATAACACATTTCTCTATTTAACACATTTCAAAATCCCCAATTATATTTATTCTTTATTGTTTGTAATGTATATAGTAATTTTCTGTTATTACATGCATATTTTGTCTGTCTGGACCAAGTTGTTATAATGAGATTTGGCTTACTTGGATTCTAAAACTGGGCATCTTTCACTTGCATCAATATAATACTATATGCAGCCACACTCTGTGATTCTAAAACTGGACAGTTTACTGGCACATAACGCAGACATCAACAAAAACACATACACTTAACTTACCCAATTAATAACATTAATGAACCAATAATGAAAGTCTGGTGTATTTTGGGGGTTTGTGACCTACATTTATGTGAGGCCTACTTGGGGTGCAGTATTCGTATGGGAAATAGCTGATGAGGTTCCTAATATTGTTCTGTTCAAATTAGACAATTTTCTAAATTATAATGCACTAATTTCTAGCCTAAAAATATGTTATGTACTACGGAAACAGGTGTCCTGATAATTTTACTAAACAATGAATAGCTGCTCTTATATCTTCTTGAGGCTTGAAAGAGAAGTAAATAATATTAACAGTGTAACATATGAATGTCCTATTAACAGTGTAACATGAATGTCCTGTTAACAGTGTAACATATGAATGTCCTAAAATGGTATTTGGCGTCAACATAGGGTTTATTAGCCATCATTAAATACATAAACAACAACATACATGTTACTAAATTTCAAAAAGTGAATGCAACAAATTGTCATCATTGCTTGTGATGGATGAACAACATAAAGCTGTAGCTGTTATAATTAGATAAGCAAAATAGCACAGCTTCAGGAAGCTGGATCCTGCAGGATACTAACATATGTGGACAACCTCTTGCTGTATAAGCATGGCAGAAACATAAGAGACATAATTGATGGCGTTCAGAGTAATCTAGAACATTTTTCATTCTGGTGTACTGACTACAAGGCAGTCATCATTCCCACTAAGGCAAAGATTGTCTGGTTTTCATTGAACAACAACATAGTAATAGACACAGCACCAGCAGACACCGGTATGGGCATCAACATTGACAGGGAGCAGACAATGAAATATCAGGCATCATTTTTGGCAGAAGTCTATCTTTTGCGAAACATGTGGACAATGTCATTAAGAAAGCTATAAAGGGTGTCAGTGAAGTTAAAATCATGGCATCTGTAGAGACGCAGCAACAATCCCTTTTTCAGATCTGGACCTTTTGCAGTGGTATTATCTGTGTTCGATTATGGTCTAGGTTTACTTACACTGTCGCAAACAAGGTGGATAGACTGGAGAGAGTTCAAAATGAAGCCATAATAGCTGTCCTAGGATGCACAAGAGATACACCTATAGCTGCCATAAGTTTTCTCCTAGACCTACTAAGCATCAAAGCAAGACATAAAATAGCTCAGGTTAAAGAATACTTCAAAGTCGCCAACAATGACCATCACCTCTTACAACAATCTCTAGATAACACAAAAGGAAGGCGAATCAGGAGAGGAAGGTCTTGGATGGCAGAAGCAGAAGACACCCTACTCAGCATTTGTGAGTTGGAGGAAGTGGGAAGAGGCTGTGAATGGATGACATTTAGCAAAGACAGAAAGGTAAAGATATAAAGGGAAGACAGAGAAAGAGATGGATCTGTAAAATCACGACCACCCTCCACAAACATGGACTCAGTATGATTTAGGCATCACGTCTGGCCTTAAACTTACAGCTCCCACTCCTTCGCTTAATGCAAGTGTGAATGCTATCAACCAGCTTCTACCTGGGGATAGACAATAGAAAGTTATTTACAACAGTTGTGATAAAGCTGGGAAGAGAGTGTTGTGACTGTGTTGCCAACAGAACAGAGGGAATGATCCTAGAACTCATCCTGCAGCACTTGAAGCCACACGATACAATAATTTACACAGACGGCTCAGTAACACAAGAAACAAACAATTGTGATTGGGGTTTTGTGACCTACAAAAATGGCAAGAAATTAGCTGAGCAGTCAACTGCTTAGCCCACTATAACATCAAGCATGAGAATGGAAACAGAGGCGGTGGCAGCAGCTTTCACTTGGTTGGTGACACAATCACCAACAGATACAGACTCAGTGATTCTATCTGATTCTCAAAGTATGATGCGCAAGATAGAAAAGTGTATGATCAGAACTGAGTGGATTATTCTTCTCAACAACACGCAGAGTATTACATGGATCTACTATCCAGGTCATGCTGGGATCAGGGGAAACGAAAGAGCTGATGTGTTGGCTGTTAAAGCCTTGGTGAATGGCATTGAGATAAGAAGATGAGAGAGGATTGAATTAATTAGAGCAGACACGGATTCCCTATGAAAAAATGAGGACGAGGTCGAACCAGTCAATGTACATATTCAGAAAATAATAGAAATGGGATGGACTGGAGGTGACGGGAGAAAGTGCTCCCTTAGGAAAGGGTCTTCCTCACTTTTAGCAATTAGTACAGTGTCATCCGCATATCTTAAATTATTTATGTTATGTCCTTCCACTGATATTCCTGAGATATTAACTATTGCATGTATTGTTTTCACCAAGGGTGAAAGTACACATCCCTAACTCTTTTTTTATTTTGAAAGGAGCCAAATTGATTTCTTACTCTTAGTGCTGCTGTCTGTAGCCAGTACATGTTCTTGATGATTCTTAAGTCCTTACTGTCGATGTTCAAATCAAATTCTCTAGCATGTGTATAACTTCATTATGTTTAACTTTATCAAATAATTTTGTGTAATTTATAAAACAGAAGTACAGGTACATTTTTACCTCTATAGACCTCTCTACTATTGTTCTCAAAATATATATATAGCATTGTTGGTACCATTGCCTTCTACGAAGCCACGTTGTTCTGGACTTATTTCTTTTTTTATTTTGTTTCTCACTCTCTCCAATGAAGCATTTTTGTTATTTGGATCATGAGGCTGATTGTACGATGTTCTTCACATTCTGTGGTCCCTGGTTTCTTTGGTAAGGCTATAAATATGGATTTTATTAAGTCATCAATCATTGTACAAAAAATTAAATATTAGTGACTCAGCAAAGTGTACATGTGGGCAAGCCAATCAAACTGCAGAGCATATCCTTCAAGAATATACAAATTATGACACATTAAGGTGCACATACTGGACCTTTGATACGCCAATGAATGTTAAACTCCCCTAAATGGTACAAAACGAGAATTGGAAAATACTGTTCAATTTATACAAAAATACAACACTGCTGATATAGACACTATTAGCGAAAGAAAGAAGAATACCATTGTTAGCATCTAGATTATTGACCAGCATGCAGAACAAACAATGTTTGTAAACTGGTTATGTGTGACATACATCCATAGAGATATGGCTATGGATGTCCACCATTCAGTAGAATTTTTACAAGCACTGAACATATTAATTATCACTGCTGAAGTAGGATGTGTTGGGACATTGATGCAAAATACAATTGTGACAAAACAAATATCTAGATTATATCCTGCTGAAATTGCCCTGCTAAAAGAGTGATCTAACAGGAACTTTAGAACAAATGGTTAAAAAAAGAATAGATTAATCATCAGCACTGTACTGAGATTGTGAACCATGACAACCTGATTGACTTTGATAATTACTGTTGGTCGAAGTTGAGCAGCTGCTATTATTAGGTGAGCATCTAGTTCTGTCTTCATTTATTGTCTGTGAAATAGCTGTTAGTGTATGGTCCCGTCATAAAATCAAATCTGTAAATTGTCCTAGTTGTTTGGTGTTCATTGATAACTTTGCGCTGGGCGACATCAAGAAGATGCTTCTCCCTCCTAGGCCAGATAAATGGAAGAAAACAACAGCTTACAAACGCATATATCACACAATGGCATTAAATTAGATAAAAGGACATGAGCACATGGACCGCTGGATCAGCAACCAACTAACCAAACTATAACTTCTACTCATAACAGATGTCAGTCTAAATATATATGAAATATGTTTTTACACTGCAACCTGTTATATATGCCATAAGAGGCAAAGGATAAAAGTTTGGGGATTTAGTTGGCTGTTCTATCCTATTCAGTAAGGTGCAGATATTTCAGTAAAGCTGTAAGCCATTACACAATGCATTAATCCACTGATATCTTCTTCTACTTCAGCGTTCATTCTCAAACTCCTGCTGAATATTTCTTGTAGCAGGACAATGGTCCTACTAGATTTTCAGCAGGATGTAGTCCAGAGAATGGAAATGCATTGTGTCACCGTTTCATTTGTGCCAATAGCTCGATACATCCGTCTGTGGTGGATCCACTGATGTACCTTCTGATACTGTAGCAATGCTCACCGATGTATCAGCTCGCTAATTATCCTTAACACCTGCATGTTCAATCGCAATTATAAAGGTAGTTGAGATTGTAACAATAACTCTACCCGTTGACAGCAGATGACTCCAGCTCCAACTTTTCTTATAAATGTTCACTGAGTATGCATGTCTTAGTTAGAACAGTCCTGTGACTGAAAATAAGTCTCTGGACTACATCTTGCTAACCAGCAGGACTTTGAGAATTAGCACACAAAAATAATTCTCTTGAAATATTTTTAATTCTTAAAAGTTTTTTTTAAAATTGTACTTTCTTTCCATCCTAGAAACTGACATGAGCACAAGCAGGTTAAGTAAGGATCATGCTTCGTAATGATACTGTTCATGCAGGAAACTGTTCTGTCTGAGCATGTTTTGTTGTATGGGCAGGTATCCATCATGCCCACAAGCTAACTTAGGATACAAAATGGTTGACCTGACTCAGAGATTCAGTTTTATGGTCCGCAGGATTAGCTCTTGCTTCATATGCTGTGATAGTGACTTCATGCCTGTGTGCCTGCATGAACAAAATACAGAGGAATGTGTTAAAAATGTGACATGATATTATATAAAAGAATATAGAATACTTTCACTTAACAGAAAGATCCTTATATTAATTAGCTCCTGCTGTCTTACTTGCATCAGAAGAGAAAGAACTTATCTAATAGCACTCAAAACCACAAGACAATACTTGATTGTATAGCGGCCTGTTTCTCAGTGTTGATCACATAGCATGCTGTTTAAGTCACCCATCAGAATAGTATTCAAGGTCATTGTTGCTTGATCTTTATGCTGCTATCTTCTTCTTCTTCGTCGTACGCCTTGCGGCGGACCCTCTGAAAGCATTCCGCTGACCGTCCTGAGAAGGACGTATGAGGGTGATCTGCGTTGTGTCATGTTTTACAGCAAGCTGCGTTGTCTGCGCCTTTCGACCTGACACATCCGTCTTCAGCCAGCATTTTTTTGGGCCGGGTTGGCATTCCCGTATCTTCGATCCCTAGTACTTGGCCAGGCTACAGCAGGATTGCTGCACTCCTGTTTCCAGGCCCACTGCGTGGAAGTGTACTGAGGGTCTTGGCCAGCTGTGGTTCGCTGACCCTGATGCTCGACCAGCTATGTAGTGCCGGCCTGTGCACTCTGGTGTCATGCTGCTATCTGAATTGCATCGACTTGACTACAGAAGTTCACTTCTTTTTCATTTTTAAAAGAATACTACATAACACTCTCAGGTTAAGCTTGACTTAAATGGTGCAACTCATTAAAAAAACAATTCTCGCAATGTCAATAGTGCAATAATGTTATGTTTTGTCTCTGAAGTTCTGGGTTGATATTCTGTTTGTTTATTAAGAAAATACCAAAAATAAATGTTCATGCCAAATTCAACCGCAGTGTATTCCTGTGAGCACAAATTCTTGTATGATGTGTTTTGCTAGCATATTCTATTCAGGATATAGCTATAAAACAAGCATTTTTTTTACTATAGTGATTTTTTTGTCTAGGCAATATAAATATGTTCAGTAGATTACCATTCCAAATGTGTCACCAGAAGAATTCAACTACACATTTATTCAATTTTAAATGGTTCTACGGCAGATGAGGAAATAAAAGGTTTGTCTTTTAGGCTTAAATGGTTATGCAATGGTTGAAGGAAAGTAATCTGCAACAAAAATATTGGAGAACCATTTATAAAATTAGAGCAGATCTTGTAACCTGAAATCCAAATATATCACATGGGAAAAACACCAAGCACATTGTTCTTCTGCCAAGACATCAAACCACAAATTACAAGAATATCTAAATCTGTGACATTTTCACAACAAGATATGGTCTGGAAGTAAACTGATTGAAAAGAAGTCCTGAGAAAATCTAAAGGAACTGCAATTTACAGACTCCTTCCTAGGCCAGACACAACTGAATGCATTAAAACAACTACTCTGAGTAGTCTACCACTGGAGGACTCACAAAACCATCTACCACAGTATAAACACAAGTTTAACTGACATAATCATCCTACTAACAAAAGAGACAACATGGCCACCCAACAGCTGCCATATACCATTTACAGATAGTCAGTGTGTAGTAGGGATTGCTTAGCAGTGGAATACAGAAGTTATAAATACTATGCTAATGTAATATTGTTACTAGATAATCTAGCTATCAAATAGGAAAACTAATGTAAAATAGAAATAACAATAAACAAAGGAAAAACTATTTCTACATTACGGTCCAACAAGGACCTTTATCAAGAAACAAATACAAACAATAATACAAATACAAAATTATTTAATTGTTAAAAATGCACGTCACTCCATCTCCATGCATCAGAAATGACAAACGGTACAATACAAGAATCAGTGGACAAATCACATGACAACATACCAACTTTTTAATTTCATATGCTATTACACTATCTCGGAAACTTAAAAATACTGATCTAGCGATTTGCACGCAATGAACTGGTCATCCACCTCCCACTTAGTGTGCAGCATGCATGTCGAGTGGTCAGGGGCTCTCATCGCGCAACGTGTCGAATATTGGATGCGCCGGTTTATGCGTCTTTATCGGAATTTCGTTCCATTTAATTATGTTAGCTATTTCTTCCATAGAAACCTGTCCACTGATTCTTGTATTGTACCTGACAAAATGAAAAATATGCAATCATGTATGTTTAGCGGATGGTAACATCAGTGCATGGGAAAACATACACCCTATTGATAGATACAAATATAAATAGAATGAGTTAAGAGGAATTCCATAAGAGAAGGAATCATGAGTGTCAAATCAGACCAAGTGAAAACCTCACATCAAAGATGACAACTGTAAATGCTGACTATACATGCACAATCAGTAGCTCTATCTTTCACATTTTTATTTATCAATAGTGCTTAAGTTTTGGGCCCCACTAATGTTACCAGCCTCTAAACATACATGATTGCACATTTTCCAATTTTTGTGTGAAATAAAAGTGTTATGTCTGGACACAACATATGAAGAGAATATCGCTGACAAACGTCTGTGAAAATTGTAATGGCTGCAGTAAGAGACACATCGTGCAATAAAATAGATTTGAATTTATAGGGTTCACAGTTTACCTCCACAAAATCTCCTTTAAGGCCAATGTAGAACACTTCTGTTGTATCTGAGTTGCCATGATTACTTGGGAAATGAATTGACAAGTGCTGAACATCACTAAATCTTGCCACTCTGTAAAGACATTCAATAGATTATTTCAATAAAATTTACTCTTTCAGTTTAGGTTGTATTCTGTTTATGACATCAAGTTTATTTGGATAAGGCATCAGCTATCTCATTCATTGCAATTTTCTGGTAACGAAGAAACAACTGAAGGGTAATTATTAAGTATGTTATTAATTTTAACTCAGATCTCATTTTGAACAGGAAGTGTTAAATTTGACTGTTATCCACTGTTCAGGAAAGATTTATAGTCTATGAAGAATTTTTAGGTGATTTTGATATAATAGATAAAGACTCACAAATCAAGTTACAAATTCTGTTCTGAAGTTAGATGATATCCTTCCAGTTGCATCAGCCTTTCTGGCTATCTGATCTTCATCAAGTTATATGATGCCTCCACCTCCATTTTTGATAACTCTTTCTTAAGATCTGTGCAGACATGTGTTTACTCCCTTGAGTTATATTGTTCCCCAATCACCACCAGGTCTATTACTCTTTACCTTCTTAATGGCTCATGTGTTTAATTTTATCGAAATTTTCACCAATAACACTTAGCGATGTCATTCAGTGCTCTACTATCTTGGTCGTTGACATTGCACTCAACAATAGATTCAATTATGCCGTCTGAAACTTGTTCACTAGTCTTGCTATCGTGAAGCATTATCTTCCCATAATATATTTAAAAAACAGATTCAGCACATTCTATGAATTCGGCCAACCCACATTCCTTTACAAGATGCAATTTTTTAAGGATGTCGATTGGCCAAATTCAGAAATTGTGTTGATTGAACAAGTTATGAAGCAAATTAGTGTCAACTGAATGGACCTAGTGCTGCATTCTGATGTTTTCACTAATTTCTTGATTCTTCTAATATTTATTTACAAACCCAAAAAAATTAGGATTATTGTGTTTACCATGTAGTCTAAATGGTAGTTTTAAAAGTGTATTGAAAATTAAGAGTTATGGCATCTATGCAGTGTTGTATTGGACATATCTCTTTATTCCTGAGTTTGCAGTGCTAAAGAACACATTTGACAGTAGTGATTGAGCTTGCAAGAATCCGCTAGTGCTTCTGTTGGTTAGTAGGGGATATTTTTGTACTTGTAATGTAGATAGTTTATGTATAAGCTGTTTCCATTTAAGATTATCTTAAACTTTTTATTTTCAGTTTTTATTTTGTGGTGAAGCAGCTTCTGACAGTCTGCTTATCTGTCACCTGGAGACAAGTATGTATCAGCTCTATGCAGTAGCAGTTTACCACTAACTGTACCTTTGTACATCACAGGCTAAAACATGTACACGAGTTGAAGTTTTGAGGAAACTGTAAGCAGGGATTTGGACTTGGGTTGACTAAGTATATCTCATTTAAGGTTTTCAACTGCCAGTGAAGTTGTCTCATATTTTAGATGATCCATTACCCCCTGTGCTTTGGATACTGAATTGTTCATCATCCGTGAGTCTGGTTCCAGCATAAGAAACATTTGATAGTAGAATTGAACTAGGGATAGTAATCCCTCTTAGTTGAGGTTTTATTTACTAACATCATAAAAACCTTATCTAAGATTGAGCTTCTACACCCATTTTTCAGTATACTGAGATGATTTGATTTTGTATCTATGCCTCATTATTCAGAAGATAACTGGAAGCTTGTTCTTGACCATGAACATTGCTCTGTAATGACTTCCGTATTTTGTTTTCTCAAATTTTCCACCACTTGAACATGGAGCTTTCCTCTAGATTTCAACTGTCTTCACCATTGACATTGTACTCAATAGATTCTTCTTATGTCCCTTTAAACTTGATCATTAGTTTTGCTATCATGAGCTAAGTGTCATGATATTCACTGTCTTACACTATGATGTGACAATATTTTGGCTGTGGAAACAAAGAGATGCTTTTCATAAATAATGTTTATTTTGTTCTATCATATCGCCTTCTGTTTCTGTCTGAACTTGGCCAGATGTGATCCTCTTAAGGCATTGGCCTGGACTTTTGTATGAGCATCAGAACATTTTGTTTCAGCATGCACCAAGAGGAGCAGCCGTTGGAATCTTTTCTAACCTTGGAAGATGCACAAGAACAATGTGGGGAGCCTATGCATACCTCACTGTATTTGAAAATATTGTAATCCCATGTAAGGGAGAGCATCTTGATTTTCATCTTTCCTTGAATGTGACTTTCAAGTCATGCAATTATTCTCATGTCAGTATTTTGGAGTCAAGTGTGTTTTGGAAGCTGTTGTCTAAGCTGATAAACCATACTACAGCACTGGAATAACTATACTAGTTTATACTACAGCACTGGAATAACTATACTAGTTTATACTACAGCACTGGAATAACTATACTAGTTTATACTACAGCACTGGAATAACTATACTAGTTTATACTACAGCACTGGAATAACTATACTAGTTTATACTACAGCACTGGAATAACTATACTAGTTTATACTACAGCACTGGAATAACTATACTAGTTTATACTACAGCACTGGAATAACTATACTAGTTTATACTACAGCACTGGAATAACTATACTAGTTTATACTACAGCACTGGAATAACTATACTAGTTTATACTACAGCACTGGAATAACTATACTAGTTTATACTACAGCACTGGAATAACTATACTAGTTTATACTACAGCACTGGAATAACTATACTAGTTTATACTACAGCACTGGAATAACTATACTAGTTTATACTACAGCACTGGAATAACTATACTAGTTTATACTACAGCACTGGAATAACTATACTAGTTTATACTACAGCACTGGAATAACTATACTAGTTTATACTACAGCACTGGAATAACTATACTAGTTTATACTACAGCACTGGAATAACTATACTAGTTTATACTACAGCACTGGAATAACTATACTAGTTTATACTACAGCACTGGAATAACTATACTAGTTTATACTACAGCACTGGAATAACTATACTAGTTTATACTATTTTTAAAATCTGTTTTTATGCATATATATTAAAACAATGCAGTTGATCATTACATGTTGAATCGGATATGCAAACAACTTTATAGATATATATAGACAACTTCTACTTTGTCCCCAGACGTGGGCGTGGAAGGAAACGAATGGGCCGACCAATTAGCTAGCCTTGCCACCACAACAGATGGTCAGCCTATGAACCGAGCAGACATACTCATTGCTCTTCGTGTGAGTCCTCACGATCTGAGGATTTTGAGTTGAATGAGCATGAGTCAATATCGAGAATGCGAGAATTGGGAGTGAAGATAGGCGTGGCCCATAGAGAACCCCTGATAAAGAGCTCAAAAAGAGCAGTGAACCAACATAAAACCAGAACCATTAGCCATTATACCCTGAGAGATTTACTGAAGCTGAGATCTGAGCACCTATGTGTCCGGTGTGCGAAGAGGATAATCAACATACATAATACCTTATATATATATGGGTCAATATTTAATCTGCCAAAGTTAGGCCAGATCTCCATTCTACAGACTACATCTTGTTGAAATTCTAGTAGGATTTTTGCCCTGCTACAAGAGAGATCCAGCAGGATTTGAGAATGAATGCTAAAAAAAATATTCCAATTGTTCAAAGGAATAGGCAATAAAAACGCTGATAACAGTTGTTCTACACACAACACCATCCACAGCTAGTCAGTTGAGATTGCTTACCAGTGGTACATAGTGTGACACAGGGATGACAGCTGTAGATCATATAATTGGATAGCAGATGGTTCTGTGGTGGAGAGCTGAAATGTAGATAGAACACCCTAGCATAGTAAAGCAATCTATAAGCAGAAAGCAGTCCACATCCACTGAAAGTTTCAGAAGAAACAGCCTTTGTAGCAACGGAGTAACCAGGTGCTCATGCTTTACTTTGCAAACTGTGGAACAGTGACAGAAAAAAACCTGAGACTTACATGGGTTTATACTCCACAAAACCTTCCTGATCTATATGCACATCCATTTCTTGGTCTGGTTTGGCTCTGGCATCATCAAATGACATGCTTGGTCTGTTCTTGAATAATCTCATTTTGTTGGGATGTGTTTCTCTTTCTCCACCAATGACCAGTACACCCTTCAGCTTGACCATTCCAGTAAAGCTAATTTGAATTTGTAATAACATATTATTTAAAAAGATTACATTTCTTTCTTTTATTGATGAAAAGTTATTCCTAAAATGTTATGTAAAAGTAGTTAGTAAAGATTTTTTTCATACTATCAAGATGTATGGGAATGACTTTATTTTTTCTGTGACAAGTAGCATGTTAACGGTGATGTGGACAGTATCATTTCAGCTGCTTTAATTTTTTTTCCCCTTTCTCATATTCCCACTGAATCTCTCTTGTAGCAGGACAATAGTTTTACTAGATTTCCAACAGGATGTAGTCCAGGAAATGGAAATCAGCTGTATCGCAATTTTATTTGTGTTGATGGTCCAATACATCCGACTTTGACGTGTTAGCTAATAAGTTCAGTGTTTTATCACTTTCACAGAATGGTAGACATCCATAGCCATATCGTTAGTAGACCAGGCATACGAGAGAAATGGTTCCCATACTATTCAGACACAAACCTGAAAGCTAACCACAGAAAAACAAACATGTCTGACCTTTTCACAGCTGTAGATATCACTATTGACATAGCCATAGACACGCACCAACTTTAACATCCCATATTTACTCTAGTACCAACCTCTGTGTTGTTGGGGAGTGAAAAGGGAGGGAGCAAATATTAGAAACACAGTTACTTTCAATGCATGTTGTAGGGGATGACAATGGATGTTTTTGGGTTGGTTTTTCTGCCTCATTTCATAGATCAAAGTGACAAGAAAAGCCATGATGAAGTAGAATAAGTCTGGCTGAAAGGCAGATATCACAGCCAAGTTGTAAATAGTGACAAAATGCATTCTGTGTTCTAGACTACATCCCCCGCTAATATGCAGAAATTTGCAACTCTTCAAGTGATACATGATTTGAAATACATTGTGAAATACAGTACATAGTTTTACAGCAAAGAAATTGATTTGTGTACCAATGAACAGTGGCAAAATAAGGATATTTTATAAATAAGGATATAGTTGACTTTCAGGGAAGCATAATCAAAGTTACTGAGTATGTGGGGTGCAAAGGGACGCATTGCTCTAGGCGGACCCAGGGTTAGCAGATAACCAAGATCCCAAATGTACCTCCTCGCGGTGCACCCTGGAAACAGAAATACAGCAGCTCGAGCTGATTCTGGCCAAATCATTTGGAGATCGTGTCCGAGAATGTGGAGGTAGCAGATGGAAAGAGATTTGACTGCACAAGAGACAGACAATATCTCCGACACCACCAGCATCACCACATATAGTGACACTTTCAACATACAGTGAAGCTAGTCAGTCCAGTCCGAACATTGGAGGGGCGGTCAATGTAAAATGCACGTAAAGGTAGATGCATGGCGAGAGACAAATAGATTTCATACTTCTTCTTCTTCTTCTTTCGTTCACTTGAAACATGTCTATATCTGTAATTCTGTCTCCTTAATACAACTCACTGTCTTTTGTAGTTCATACAGTGTCCCATAGAGTTTTGATTCCAGTGTTGTTTCCTCTGGCCAATATGTCAGCCTCAGCATTTCATGCTCAGAACACTCTTGAAGTATATGTTTGGCACTCTGTGCTGCCTGTCCACATGTACACATGGCCGTGTTGCCAATCTTGAACTTTGTATACATGTGACTGCGGAGTCGGTTGTGTCCTGTTCTGAGACGTAGAGTTATAACTTGAGATTTCATACTGAGTACAATGAAACAATGAAAGGGCAGAACAGCGCTAGAGGGCAGTGCGAACTGCAAATAGAAAGTGAAAAGTTCCTAGGAAAGGGGAACTACAAGCTCCGTCAGCTCGAGACGAGCTTCTAGTTACCTGTGCTCCGTACAGACAGAGTCCCAGACCCAAGCATTGGCGTTCGGAAAAGCAAGAAGTCCTAACCCAACTCTAATGTCGAGCCTTCCCAAACCGGAAATATGCTCATGGAGAGAACGGGTCCCGTACCCGATGGGCTTAGGCAAGAAAGGGACAACGATGGCAGTCCTGGCCCAACTCTACTGTCAAGTTTTCCTATACCGGAAATACACTTGCACAGAGAAAGGGTTCAGTACCTGATGGGCTCAGGCGCTATTGGGACAAGGTCGCTCAGCTCGAGAACGCCTTGCTCTCAAACGCGTGGTGTGAGACTCGAACTTGGACAAGGGGTACACGATGTCTGTGAATGACACCTCTGCTAAGAGGGTGAAAGAGCCAGGGTCCAACTCTTCCGATGAGTTCTTTCCCTTAAAGAACCAGGCTTATGGATGATAAATGGTTCAGTACCCGATGGGCACAGTACGTCCAATTACACGAGGCAAGACAGTGGAACACCTCGTGCAAGACAGACGAGAGCAAAAATCGTCTGGGCGAAGAGTCACCACATACACGCATGCCTGGAGACAGATATTGAGGCTGTCATAGGCTAGGGTAGCCCACCCGAATAGTCAAGGCATGCCAAAATCGGATGTGCTAGGCTTACAAGGCGCATAACGGTGGCACAACGTAATCACGCTTCCAACGGAAATCGCACGGATATCCATGCTGGTTACAATGGAGCGAACGCAAAACAAACAAACAAACTGAGTATGTGCTTTGTTGTTGACACTTTCTACTAGTTAAAAGAACTAAAAGACCCAGACTATATTGATATTTATAAAAGGAATAAGACTGGTATAATTAGAAATACAACATTATACAATGGTTCTTGGTTGTGAATGAATGTCTCTACATTCTTGGCAAATCCAATGGAAATCAGCATCATTCCACTGAAGTTTTGAGATTAAGATTGGCTGTCTATAGAGTATGCATACTAAGGTTTCTATGTCTTGCTGCTGAAACACATTCCTCATTTTTCCCTGTGGGTGCATGTCATTGTTTCTCCATCAAAAGTGATGATGATCATTTGCTACATCCACTTTATGAAAGAGTTATGTTCTTGTTTGTGAGTTTGTAGGAGGGTGATATGATCTATTGTGGCATTTAATGACAATATCAGTAGCAACTCTTCATGATGCTTTGTTTATGTCAAAGGTTTTTAGTGAGATCTTTAAAGAGCCCTCATATGCTTCTTTTGGCCAACTTGAGAGTGCACCTTCTGATCTCACCATAGAGGAGTATTAGTGGATGTGAAAATGACTTTCACTGAGCATCTCGATTTAAGTGAGCAAGAGGTGTGCAAAAGGTCAACTCTATTCTCTTGTCAGACTTCATTTGAAATTAGTGGCAAGATGTTTAAATATGACTTGAAAATGATTCACTGTAGTGGATACCTATAGTTTTCTATGTGTCTGACTATGCTCTGAGCAGTACACACTGTTTTGTTGTAAATTGCCTTCATACTCAGCGCACCAATAAATTATTGTGCATCATAAGTATAATCCACAGAATTCAGACTATACCTATATTGGTTCACAGAACTGGTCATGTTGTTAGGGACAATCTCAACTATGTATGAGGACAAGTCAATAATTAAGTCAAGAATGGCTGTAAAAAAAAATTAAGACAATAACAACTTGGAAACCGATTATTTTTAAATCCATATTGTTCGTTTTTTCAATATTATGTCCACCAACATTGATGCACTTATCCCATCATTTTATTCCTGTTCAGCATGTCTTTTCCTTCATCTGTGTAGTAACAGAGATGCTGCAAAGACATGTTTAATCGGTTCATTTTGTGTTCGTCCATAAGCTGTCTCGGTACCCACCTTGAGCACACTTTCTTAAATTTCAATAGTTTTGCAGTATGTTGTATGCTGAACCATGTAAGCCCCCTATTACAGCTGCAACAGTTTATCGTTGCTCACCTGTCACCTCTAATCATCTCCTCCACCCTCTAGATTGATGCATCTGTTGCAATCTGAACAGGATGGCCAGATCAGACTTCATCCACATAGAACGTCCTTGAGAAAAATGTTCTTCCCAGTTATGCACCGCTTTATCGAACAAACAGTCAGCATAAACAGGAAGCAATTCCTTATGAATGTCCTTTTCAAGCAGTCCTTTTGCCCCCCAAAAAAAACACAATATCAGGCTGGTCTTTGGTTGTACACTCTGTAACTACAGCTGCCATTTTGTTTATGCACTGCGCATGTGACACCTGGCATCACCTAACGAACAGGAACATAAAGTTAGATAGTGCTGTCACCTAATGTAACCTTTAGAACCAACTACCACATTTTCCTGCCATCCCATAGAATTTTGTGGCTTACTTATTGATGTGCCCTCGTATATATATATAGTAATAATAATTGAAGTACAGTACAAGAAGACGCCACCAACACGTTTAATTATTTCCCTTGTCTATGTAAATTTCATGTCCATCATTTAATAATTAAAATATTTATTCATTTAGGGTTGGGGTTAGGGTTAGTTATGTAAAACACAACTATCCTAATACTAACCCTAAAATAAATTAATGTGTAATTTATGAAATCATGAACATGAAATTTACAAACATAGACAAGGAAAATAACTTGAATATGTTGTGGCATCTACTTGTACTGTACCATAATAGATAAGCTACAATTGCATTTAAAAACTTACGGAATGTTAAATAGCAGTTCCTCATCAACATCGCTAGACACAAACTGCATATAAAAGATATTCTCATAAATTCATGGACTATTTTAAAACATAGAATTCAGAATATAAATAATGTAATATATCACTGGGGAATACAGTGGAATCACTCTATAGTGTGAATGAACTTACGGCCTGCTTACTACACCTCAGCAGTACTACCAAAGAAACAGTACTGCAGTGGATCCCAGGTCACTGTGGCATACCTGGAAATGAAAAAGCTGATCTCCTGGCAAGGAAAGGGGGATCACTGGAACAAATAGAAAATGATAATACGTACTATGAAAGTAAGACCATGTTAAAAGCAGAATATAAGAAAAAGTGGAAGCAAATGCACCCAACTGCAGAACCAAATGACCCCTACCACCAAATGTCACGCAAGGAACAAACCATAATTTTCAGACTACGAACTGGTCACAACAGACTGAGAAGTCACATGTTTCAAAAGCTGAAGATTGGTGAGACAGACCTGTGCAACTGTGGACTGAGCCCAGAGACTGCAGAACACATTCTTCATGCCTGTCAACTCTACCAAGAAGAGAGGGAGAAAATATGGCCTACTGAGACGGCACTCCTTCCAGACTTGAGGGGTTCCATGGATGACCTGAAGCGAATCACACAATTCATTGAAGCTATTGGTGCTGTAACCTGATATCTGACTGAAGAACGATGAAGAAGACTCTATAGTGCATTCTGCTATAACACATTTCCATATGTAACAACACTTTAAAATCCTCAATTATATTCATTCTTTACTGTTTATACCTTACATATTGAATTTTTGCAATTACATGCATATTTTGTCAGTCCAAACAAAGTTGTTATAACGAGATTCCACTGTATTAACAAATATAAATAAATGTTATACATGTAAATTTTATTGTTGAACTGCAGTACTGCTAGGAGAAAAATAAATAATTTAAAAAAAAACTTTGAGGTCGATTGTGTCTTGTTTTGAGTCAATTTGTGAAAAGTTTACAAGAGGTTGAAAGATTATTTCTTCACCTGGTGTCACAATGTTTCCTCCAAAACTTCTCTACCTGTGTGGATTGAACAGTTATGTGGGCAGCTACAAAACCATGTGTGCAAATTATTCCTCATTGGTCCAATTTAGGCCCACAATAATGATAAACTAGACAAACTGCAATTAACACCAAACCCCTAGTAGATGACATGCATATATAATCAAACTTTCCTCTTATGAAAACTCACAGCATTTGTACAATAATGTTCCTACCCTCTCTATAATAAATAGAAGGCTTGCTCTCAAAGCATAGTACACAGCTGAGAGCTGGAATCTTTTGGGTATCTTCTTCTTCTTCTGCATTCGTTCTCAAACTCCTGAAGATTAGCAGGATGTAGTCCGTAGAACGGAATGCGTTGTGTCATGGTTTACAGCATTGCTGCGATATCTGCGCCTTTCAGTATGACACATCCGACTTCGGCATGGCTTTGGGTCTCTGACCCTATATGGGATGGGACAGCCAACTCCATCTCATAACCTCCTTAGTCGTCTTTTACGACATGCATGGAAGGTAAACAGTGTTGCTATTCTTTGCTCTCCTTTCAGGCCCCGGCAACACACGGGCGGTTTTGGGTATAAAACTCTGGAGAAACCTTCTGATTAAACAAAATAATACATGAGCACTATTACTCGTACTTTCTTGTAATCTATACCCAAAAAAAAAAAAAAAAAAAGATTTACAGTACAACATTATGTGCATAGAGAGTTGAATTTCATGTTTCACACTCTAATCTGGTGCAGAATCATAATCAGGAGAACATGGGTTACAATATCAATTCCCGCTTCTTTTTCTAACACATCCTATCCATCTATATACATACTGGTATGTATTGAAATATCTTCTGCGTTTGTATTCTGCAGATGTATGAGATGTTCTGTACCATCTTTAAGCATTTGTTCTAGAGCTTATGTATGTGAATTTAAACTGGTAAAATAAATTATATTAGGAAAATATATCCTGGTTCATGGTGAGTAGATATTTGTCTGTTATTTTTAATTTAACATTTTTGTTAATTTTGTATTTGTTTCGTGACAAAAAAATAACTATTGGTCAAAACATAGAAAGCATCTCTGTTCTTTTATTTTCTTCATTTATATTTATTTTACGCTTACTATTTGCAATTATTTATTAGTGTTTTCATATATATCATTGTATGGCCTACGCAATGAATTACTATTAGTAGGTGTTTGAACATCTGGAATTCTAGTGCATGGATAATTTTGCTTATGCTATAAATATCTCGTGGCCAGGCTTTACATTTTGTTGTAGGCCTATCGATTTGTCACTAAATAAATTAATTTCTTTAACCATTTTTCTTTTAATACATGTAACTTTTAAGAGAGCTGGACATAGCGGAAAACAGCAATTAATTTGTAAAAATAGCAACATTTGTTTTAAGTATGCAAATTAGCCACCATTTTGAACAATTAGTTCTATATGCACCTGAGAATCACAGCAATGTGATCAACAGATGCATCCTTTCTTTGTGAACACAAAGATATTTCTGTGTTACGTTATTATTTTTAATAGATATATTATTTATTTTCATTAGAATTATGTTAATTTGAATTTAAGCCGCAGATTTAAATATCAATTAGTTCTGTGTTCATTTGAAAATTTCAGCAATGTGATCAACAGTCTTGTCTTCACGAACACAAAAATATATAGTGTGAGTGTTGTGTTATTGAAATTAACTAAGGTAATTCAGAAATTATCAGCTCCACTACATATTGTGGTCACAAGTTTAATTTCTATTTATTCCTATAAACCCCATGAAAACTATTTTGATGCCAAGTGAATTAAAAAAAAAATTCATAACTTTTTTCAAGATATACAGACTTGGCTTGAAGTATCATTGAATCACAATTTTTAAGGAATATCTAACTTTTGGTAAAACTACGGAATAACTCTTCACTGTACACATCGTTTACATTTTTAAGAAGCTGACGTTATGGATTTCCCACTGCATTATGCTAAGTCAACTATTTCTTAGCCAAATGGCAATGAACTTTAAAACTTTACAATAGTTATTTATTAATTTAAAACAAATTCTAACCCTAACCCCCATCCCTAATCTAAATACTGATGCCAAATTAATATTCCATTTCAATTAACATACTATACTTTGAATTACAAATTCTATTAATCACACTGCAAAGGTTAGGTAATACTTCGAAACTAGAACAAAGGTCACAATGTAGAGTTAAACCGTAATTGCGCCCTAATTGTCAATTAACATTCATGACCAAAAAATACCCTAAAAAGCACCATACTCAAAGATGGAGAAATCATAAATTGCAAATCCATATAAGAGCTAAATGTACAGGCAGCGGACCCAACGTACAGAGAATCAAACCTCTACCCTATGGCACAAAAGGAATAAGCCATCCCATTATTTTTAATAATGTAGCACTATTTGGTGAATTTCTTGTATAGTTCTCTGTTGGTCTATAAATAGTGGACTGTTTACATTAACAACACGGATTTCCCTTGATAAACCAATAATATTGACTGACACGGTAGACGAGAATTCTTAGAGAATTAATTATTAATTAAAACACTAATTGTAACCCTTCTCCCCCTCCCAAAAAAGTCTATAAACTAATTATAGCGCTTTTAACCCTCTTCCCAGAATCTATAATCTTACTCAGCTTATCGAACACTGCAAAGGTTAGGTAATACCTCGAAAGTAGAACAAAGGTCACAATGGAGACTTATACTAGAAATTGGCCTACTATTTTGAAAATGTCCTATTACTTTAACTTTATTAGCCTACTTGGCGTACCGCCTACTTATACTACATATTACTGTGACTGCAACTGAGTCAGCAAAAATGTATATTGTCACCTTGGTTCTGTCAAGTCTATCATCGTACGATCTAAACACTGTTTTTCCTGAGCCCTCAATTTCTTCATTGAGACATGTAAAACTATCCTTATCAATTTTGAGATACAAATTGAAGTCTTGTCCTCTCAGGCCTTCAGCTTCGAATGCATCAGATGGTCCATGACTGTGCCCATGTCCTCCATCATGACTGTGGCCGTTTCCTCTGCCGTGACTATGCCCATGACTACAGCAATTGTGTGCCATCAGAACCAGAACAGCAACGTAAGAATGTAATTTGAAAAATGTCTATGTGTAAAATAACTTCTAGAAAAGTCAATCACCGGTAACTCTCCAACCATAATATAACAAACAATATTTGTACCTTGAATTCTGAAGAGTGACATAGGCCTAATATCAAAAAGTTGCACTAATTTTTTTTTTAAAACACACACTAACATCAGCAATATTATTCTTAAAATAATGAAAAGAATAGAACATCATGTGGAGATAAAAATACATACAGTACGAGCAGGTTTTAAATTCTTCTTCTTGATTAGAAACTGGCCTCACAGCACGTGGGGCATTTCCATAAGTGCTCCGCCCTCTGTTCCAGCAGCCATTCGACTCGATGGTGTTTCGAGCTAATGTTGTCTAAACGGACGTCGACAACAGGGCACAACTCTGGCCCTTGCGACAGGTTTCTTTGTTGTTGCGCCCACCCACGCCGTGCCCGTAACTAGTTCAAGCACAACGTCGGCCTGTCGGAACAACATGGTAACTGTTATCAAAGGTTACGTCTACGGGATTGTATAGATGATATGCCATAAAGCTTCTATAAGAAGATAACCTCAAAATATAGGCATGTCATCTACTAAGGTTTTCTGTTGCATGGTTGGTTTGTCTAGTGAGCCATTGGTGAGACCCACAGACGCAACCACATGATAAGGTTTTAAATTGAATATGGTTACTATAAATCTTGAATAATAAAATGCATAGCCTACTCAATCATGTGACATTCTTTCAAGAACGTGGTCTTCCTTATGGAATCTAGGAACACTCCGCGATTCTGAGCGAGTTAACCTGCCGTGTTTAAGCAATCTGATATATGACTGCACCATCGTCGTCGTGTGTGCCCTCTAGCCTCGGTGCCGTTAACTCTGGGGTACAGGATCATGACTGAGCTGATATAATTGCTTCAATATAACGTGGAATGATTCTCTGATTATTTACAGAAGATCGTGTCACAGGATAGCAACATTGGGCTGTGCAATGGATGTTGTAAGTGCCGTCTAAGAAGGTTTTTTTGAATGCACTTTTTTACCAGTGAATTTTTTCTTCTTCTGCGTTAGTTCTTAAACTGCTGAATAGCAGGATACACTCCAGATAAAGGACTGCGCTGTGTCACAGTTTACGGCTTCGCTGCGATATCTGAGTCTTTCGGCTTGATACATCTGACTTCAGCATGGAGTCTGGGTCACTTTGACCCTGTATGGATAAGACAGCGAGCTCCAGCCCATAACCTCTCCGTCGCCTAATTACAACGTAATGGAACGTAATCATCAAATGCTGTTTCCGCAACAAAGGTTGGCGGCAACAAACCTCCAACATCCCATGTCTCCTGTTTTGGTCGTGCACCCTGCTAGACTGTATCCTGTCCATCTTGTGATGTTACTCTCCCACTTGTATCTCTGCGTACATTTTGCTCGCTTCTCTTCGACTGTACCCACTCAAGTAAAGTTTTCAACAAGGTGGTATGTCTTTTAATGTGTCCAAAATATTTGATTTGCCTGATCTTAATTTCTCTTAAAATTTATTTATTTATTTTAAGTGTTGTTAGAACCTCTTTGTTTATTTTCTTCTCTTTTCATTATGTTTTTCTCTTCTTCTCTATATCCACATCTCAAAGGCATCAATTATGTCTTCTAATTGTTTGTTTATTGTCTATGTTCAGAGCAATACATTAATATAGAATAGGTGTAGCATTTTATAATTTTCATTTTTAAATTTGTTTGTACTTTGTTTAAATGTTAATATTTTCCTCAAGTCATTGAAATTACGTTTAGCCATTCATTTCTCCTTTTAACTTCTATTTTACATCTGCCGTCATCTGTGAGTATGTGACCAAGATATTGATACTGTTATATTTTCTTCCCATGTATGTTAATGTTTCGCACCTGTTCTTCTGGGACTTTTCTGATTATCATGGTTTTTGTTTTTCTGATATTTATACCCAGTCCATTTTCTTTACTTTATATCGACTTGATCTATTAGTTTTAGTTCCTGGTCACTTTAGTCTTTGTTGTTCTTCTTCTTCTGCGTTCATTCTCAAACTCCTGAAGATTAGCAGGATTATTTCGAATAACGGAATGCGTTGTTATGGTTTACAGCATTGCTGCGATATCTGCTCCTTTCGGCCGGACACATCCGACTTCAGCATGATTTTGGGTCACTAACCATATATTGGATGGGGCAGCCAGCTCCACACCATAACCTCTTTATTCACCTCTTACGACATGCATGGAAGGTAAACTGTTGCTATTCTTTGCTTCCTTCTCGGGCCCCGGAAACACACGGGCGTAGTCTTTGTTCAGCAGTGTTGCTATTCTTAACTCCCATTTCGGGCCTAGCAACCCGCGAGCGACATATAACAGTTACAAAAGCATGTTTTAGTCTTACGTAGTTAGTGTTTTGGTGTCCAAATGTACGTTGTTACGTTCACTGTACAGAAAGCTAAGGCAATTAAAGAAAATTGATAACTTAGGCCAGATTAAACATACATGGAGAGAAACTACAACAAGTGAAACATTATCAATATCTTGGACACATAGTCACAAATGATGGCAGATGTGAAACAGAAGTTAAAAGGAGCATAGGAATGGCTAAAAGTACCTTCAATGACATGAGGAACATATTAACATCTAAACAAATTACAAAGTTAAAAATGAGAATTATAAAATGCTATATCTACTCTATTTTAATGTATGGCTCAGAAACATGGACACTAAATAAACAATTAGAAGACAGAATTGATGCCTTTGAGATGTGGGCATATAGAAGAATAGGGAGAACATCATGGAAAGAGAAGAAAACAAATAAAGAGGTGCTAAAGACACTTAATATGAAGAAAGAACTACTAATAGAAATACAGATCAGCCAAATAAAATATTTTGGTCACATTAAAAGATATGACACCTTATTGAAGACCTTACTTGAGGGTAAAGTCAAAGGGAAGCGAGCAAGAGGTAGGCAGAGATACAAGTGGGAGAGTAACATCACACGATGGACAGGTTACAGTCTAGCAGAATGCACCACCAAGACAAGAGACAGGGGATGTTGGAGATGCGTTGCAACCAACCTTCGTTGCGGAGACGGCTCTTAATGATGATGATAACTTAGGCCAGGATTGCTAACTCGACTTCACTGAAGAAGGCATTGACTAAGCAATGCATAGAATAGTTCCAAACCTTGTCCTGCCCACTACCTTTCGTTACACTTTCCGATTCTTTTGTTATTTCTTTCGTCGCTAAGGTTTAAGGAATGGCCAAGGTGTCTCATTCAATAGATTCGTTTCATTTCTTTGTGACAGTCTCTGAATTCAATGGTTGACTGATTTTCAGTAACAAACCAAAACCAGTTTGTATTCTTTTGAGTATAAAAAATACAAGACCACCTTAGTATAAAATATGTGGTAAAATGGGAAAACAGCATTCTAAAACGAATATTTCGTCTTTTCCCGTGATTTAATTGGTCAATATACGAGTATATAATTTGTGTTGACGGCCAATGAAAATCACCGGGAAACTCAAATGAATCGTTTTAGAGGAGCTACCAAGTTTATCCATGACCGAGTTTAGTATTGACATAGACCTCAGCGGAGAAAGTAAACAAGACTTCATTCGTGACATTTGTGATTATTGTCGTGTTTTTCGTTGGTCAAAATTTATATACTTGGAGTCGTATGTCAAAACAAGCCAATGCTGACAATCGAGATGGCCTGGAATAGTAAAAATATGCCTTTCAAGGTCATGTTTACTTTCTTTATGTAGAGAGGTTTTTACTCCCGACGATCGTGGAGTAAAATCATGGAATATCTATCGAATTTGATGTATGGTGTCGCATGATTAAATGACGATTTGTTTTCAGGCTATGACACGTTGGATCTCTCGATATGCAACAATATTAAATGTAGCAGAATGCTGATAACCCCTTCATTCCAACTGCTTGTCTGTATCTGTTTCTTGTTCTTTTTCTGCTTTTCTTAGAAATTCCAGTTCATATGTAGTAAACTTCCCTCTTATTCTTGTGTTAGTGTCCTTGTAATTTCCCCCCAATCCACAGGTTTTGTAATAAGTTGATGTATTGAAAATGTGCGCGTATGTCATGTGACACACATGTAGACGTGTTGACGGGAATGTACAAGGTCACGACTAGAACGCTGTCAACAGTCAGTTAAAATAAAACATGCACTTTCTTCCATGTCATCTAATTATAGTTCACTTTGCTCCACATACTGACCAATCACTACACGTTATAGCGGCACACCCCCGAGCTGTATTCTCATTGGCTGCGAAGGATTTTCCCAGACCAAACCCCCAAGGCACTATTTCACTATATTTATCATTGTCACCTTGTGACCTGGGTAAGATATATTATAATTTTGGTAACTATTGGAAATTATCCAGCCTAGGCAGCAACAGCGGGGTAAGTGATCTATTCTGGACGACCTAAAACACATTTCTAATATAGAGCTTTCTGAAAACACAAGTTCAAAAATCTTAGTAAATACTTGCATTATCCTCAGATTTCGCAAAATTAAATCTGCATGATAATAGATAGGATATTTTAAAATAATTTATATACGCACAAATTTAAGTAAAAGAAGGATCAGGAAATTGTTCTGACAGAAGTATTAACGCTCTATGGTTTTCTTGTAAAATATTTATAAACCGCCATAAACATATATGATTTATTGTCCACCAGGCACGGCGCATGGATCTAAAAAAATCTAAGCATACAATGCAGAAAAAAATAAATAGATGTAGGCCTTACCAATATATAATTGGTTGTCTTCTTCACTAGGCATTGCATAACTCTGAAAGCTGAAGTTTTCTGTGTATGAAAGAAAATTCTTCTTCTTCAGAGTTCATTCTCAAACTCCAACTGGATCTCTATTGTAGCAGGACAATGGATTTCCAGCAGGATGTAGTCCAGAAAATGGAAATGCGTTGTGTCGCCGTTTTATTTGCGCCAATGGCCCGATACACTCGTCTTTGGCGAAAAAAAAGAAAGAAAACTCTAAAGCAGGCGGTCTCAACCTAGTGCTCGCGATTACCTTAGTGGTGTCCAGTGTAAGGGTATGCGCTCGTGCCATTGAAGTTAAAAAGTGCTCGCGAGCACTAAAATGTGGAAGATGGTCACTGTGTGAAAAGGTTTAGAACCTCTGCTCTAGAGTAACCACCTCACTGCATAAGGGAATCAGGCGCCGGGAATCAAGAGCTACGTATCGATATTTCCTTAGGATCTTGACAAATAACAAAGTAAAACACATTGCCTTAGAAATCGTATTCCTAATATTTTGATGATGTTCCTCCTTTGCAAGTGAAGATGAGCATGGCATGGAAAACATTAAATGCGATGAACAACCCCCCCCCCCCCCCCCCCATTAAAATTGGTAATTAACTAATTTGGTTTGTGAGTTCGTAGATGCCCGATGAGTCCGATTCGTGCACGGAAAGTTCTATTGCAGTACATGCATGAGTGCTGAAGGTTCGGGGTAGGAGAATTCTCGGATTTGTCCTTCCGCTTTTTGCGTTTGTGGATTGCCCGCAGTGTTATTTATTTTTCAAATTTCGTTATGCCAGCAGTGATCTGTGTGTGCCAGGCTGAGCGATCAAGTGCTGTAGTCTCACAGGAGCTAGGATCAATGCTTCAGAGAGCTTTCTAGGTTATCCTTATAAATGGTTATAAATAAATTTTAAGCGCATGCAGTTGTATCTGTGGGTCTCACCACTAGACAAACCAACCATGCAACAGAAAACCTTAGTAGATGATATGCCTTTATATTGAGGTTATCTTCTTATAGAAGCTTCACGGCACGTCATCTATACAATCCCGTAGCCGTAACCTTCGATAACAGTTACCATGTTGTTCCGACGACAGGCCGACGTTGTGCTTGAACTAGTTACAGGCACGTCGTGGGTGGGTGGAACAACAAAGAAAACTGTCGCAAGGACCAGAGTTGTGCCCTGATGGCGACGTCTGTTGTGGCGGCATTGGACAAGAAACACCATCGAATCGAATGGCTGCTGGAACAGAGGACGGAGCACTTATGGGAATGCCCCACGTGCTGTGAGGCCAGTTTTCTTATCAAGAATCAAGAAATAAATTTTAATAGGGAATGCTTACAAGGAATACCCAGGAATGTGTAATTTTATTTTCTATATCTTTCGCATGACGGAAGATAGAGATTTTTAATTATATTTTTTTGGGGGGTGGGGGGATTTGTTTGTTGATGGTTTCTATGTTCTGATAACCCTAAACATACAGAGGATTTATTGTTATTATTTTAATGTATACTAGCATATTAAAAAAGTTGTGTTTAATGAATGGAATTTATCGACAGTATCAATACTTTATCCAGAAAAGAGCTTACAGAACACACTCTCGCAATCAAAGAATACAAGAGAAGACAAGCAAAAAATATTATTGGACATGGCTAGCAAATTAAGTCGATTCTTCAGGCGCTTGTACAGCTCACAATCTACACCTGCTCCACCAGCAGCCATCACTGCCATGAGACGATCGACAGAGAGTGTCACAGGAAAGCGTCAAAGTCACGGCTTCTATTCAGACGTTAAATATCGTCCTCGAATACTCATTACAGGTAAACATTTCAGATATGCTTCCAGGGCAATTCAACTATATTTACTCAGATGCCAAAATGTAGAAAATGATGATCGTCACGGGCCAGATTTATAAAATACACATTGAATTATTTTTTACATTTAGTTTTTTTAATAACTTTATTTCACTGTTTTTACAATCATCCGCGGGCCACTTACTAGGCCTCCGCGGGCCGGATATGGCTCGCGGACCGCCAATTGAATAGCCTTGGATACATCATGACAGTCTGCATTAGAAGACCTTTGCATATAATTAATTAGGACCTAATTCGCTACTTTTCCGATTATTGTGGGGTTTTTTTTGGTTAGTTGACCACTATTTATATACTTGGAGTCGCTTGCCAACAATAGTCAAGGCCGACCACAGAAACACACGGAAATAGTCAACATTGACTTTTCAGGTCATGATTACGTTTTCTGTGCACAGGTCGTATAGCACTGGGGGACCGGTCATGTACATGTACAGTCAAAGCCCATTAGAACAACTTGATCCGGACCTAAGAAATATGATTGTAAAAAATAGAAATATAGTGTTATATACAGTACAAACAGTAAAGAATAAATACATTTGTGGAATTTTATGATGTTTTTTTCTAGGGTCATCCATAAATTACGGTCAACAATTGGGGGGGGGGGGGGGGGGGGGTTTGGGAAGGGTGTGACATTTGTTAGCAAGAAAAAGGGGAGGGGATGTTTGCCGAAAGGTGATGTCAACAAGGCGGGTTTTTTATACACCAATGAAATTGCGCGAATTAGACATTGTTTTAGAATAATTTGAAAATTAACGAGTATGACGTTGTTATGCATTTTTTCAACCAAAATGTGTTTCTAAGGAGGGGGTGGGAAGTTGAATGTTTTGACATGATTATGAAGGGGGTACCTGAATTCTTGACAAAAGAGTGGGTGGGAAGAGCTGTCAAAAAGTATTGACGTAATCTATGGACAGTCCCCTGAATAGAGAAATGTTATAAAAGAGTTCATTACAGAGACATTCTACTCTACGCAGTTTTGTTATTCTTTTTTGAACATCAGAAGTTGAGAGCGATGAAGCAATTATTATCTTTAAGATTCCTAACTCTATGCGGCCGGTAATGCTTTGAGAAAAGCCACTGGGTTAAAGTCTATGTGCGTGTATAGAAGTCATTACCTTTCGCTAGTAATTGTTACTGTCGAAAGTTCAAGATAGAAATGTTCCCCCTTTCATGTATGTAGACATGCAATCACGTCAAAGCCTGCAAAAATCTGGATGCATCTATGTTTCCCTACATTTGACAATATATCATTTAATGCCATCGGAGGTCATGGTGACAGGGTTACTTGAACCGCGAACTTCAGTATTTTTTAATGGTTAAAAGCTTTGATATAACCGAATTGGACTTATCATCAGCGATTGAAAGGAGTGTATCGCACCGTAAGAGGTACTTTTAATATCAGGTAACATTGTTTTTTTAAAAAAACACAACGCACAGCCCATAGTAAAACTTCAGGTAAAATATTTACAAAATGGCCAAATTAATAATTTTAGTACATTTTCAAATTGATCAAAATTAAAGAAAATAGGCTACCTGGCAAACATTAAATTTCATGGGTAGTGACATTTAAACATAGCAAAATCTTTAACATTTGGCCACTAAATTGCCAAATTCTGGCACCCGTGATAAGCATCTTAAAGGTTTAGTTTACGAGACGACATTTTTGAAGTTAGTATACATTCAGCTATTTCTCGCAATTTCGTCATCTTGTTTATTATTCTAGGAATGTGCTTTGTTACTGTTGACATTTCTTCATGATTGAAAAAAAATGTTTCTGTATATGTGCGTTTTCGTGTTCCAGAACCGTCCATTAGTTGATTCAATAGTACTTTCGTAGAACACAGGTTTTTGAAATTTCACCTGATGATCGAACCGTTATGTCTTTATGAAGAATATACATCAAAAAGTTTAAAAACAATAAGAACAGTTAAATATTTCTGTTTTACTGTTTTATTCCCCCACCCCCCCCCCACTGTTTGTGTGTGTGTGTATGACCTTTTGCGTCTTGCAGACGGCCAGTTAGCAATAAGAAACAATCCATTGAATATTTCTCAGGAATGTGACTTTTCAAGCGATCATATTACAGTTAAGTACTAGTGTTATTAGTTTTACGGCAGTATCACCTTTTATTAGTCGATTCAGTACAGGACTGCCTTACAATGAAATCTGGCCATTGTGACTGACGTTAACTGGGTTAGTTTGTTCAGTCCTGTTCAAATACGGACCATGATCAGCTGTTTACTCAATCAAGACATCCTGTTTATTACTCGACTTTTTCTAAAGGATCTTCTCAATGATCTTCTCAGCATGTTATTGTGCCCGTTCTTCCTTATTTTTGGTCAAAGTATCAATTTTTTTGGGAAAAAAATATGTAGAAATACAACAATGATGTACAGATGGAGATTGGCACCACAAGGAAGATGCATCAGAAATGAGCACATTTATTGATAACAATACGAGGTTTATAACATGAAAATAGACAAAACTGGGGGGGGGGGGGGGAATAGACACAGGATGGAAAAGAGAGAAAATATACAATTATTTTTAATGTGGAGTTTGACGTGGAAACGTCAACAGTTGAGCGGATACACAAATCTTCAGTCAGAATGAGATTAATGATCGTCTATGCCAGGGGTCGGCAACCTTTTGCTAACTATGTGTCAACTTAAGGTTTCAAATTATTCAGAGTGCCGAAATGAGCGAGGAAACCGCTCTAATTGATTTATAATCAACTTTATACAGGAAACGTGAAGAGTCTGCGTGCCATTTTAAATTGCTTAGCGTGCCAAGTGTGGCACGCGTGCCATAGATTTCCGACCCCTGGTCTATGCCACCCATCACGCATAGCTCTCGCCAATGCAGGCCTTCTAGCTGAATTAATGTTGAAACTTTTCGTTACGTTTTTGATTATTGTTGGACTTTTAAATGATCGCTATTTACATACTTGGAGTCAAATGCCAAAAATAGTTAAGGACAACCAATATATTTCACGGAAATCGGAGACTAGTTCATGTTTACGTTTTAGCGAACAGGTCTCCAATACCACCAACGGTCGCGCTCAAACTTTCCTTAGTAACTTATTGGACTATTCCAGTGTTTTCATTGATCACTTCGTGTGAAAATCAAAGACAAATGAGTAATTTTAAAATGATGGATTTCCTATTGCATGTATTCAGTAGCAGACTGTTCATTTATCACTAGCGGGTGTTTGTATGAATAACACAAACAATGAGTATAGTGTTAAGGAAAACAATTTGCTGATATTGATAGTTTCTTCTGAGGAGCGCATGACCGTGTGATTCTCAGACCCTGGAGGGTCCCGGGTTCAATTCCACGGTTGGGACAGTATCTTTTCTTTCCGAGGTACAAATCAAAATCCTTCCTGTACATGTCGTGGGCGTTTTGTTATGGCAAATCGACCTTTATTTCCACATCCCATAGAAAGCCTTCCTGCACTTCTTCACAGTAAAACATGCAGTAACGAAAGTTTTAAAGTATGTAGTTCCTGTTCCTTATTTCTGCATCTACGCACGTATATCAGTAGAATATTCTAGTTGGTGGTCATATTTTTTAAAAAATATGTCTTTGTGCAGGTTACAAATACTCCTGCTGTTTGGTTGTCATGCATTATTGTCATACAGTATTGTCTGTTGCTTATACTTCGAATACTACCACTGTTTTGTTGTCCTCTATTAGTGTGTTGCTTATTCTTCTAAGTGTATTTCTTCCATACTATTTCACGCCAATGTTTTCATTTGAAGAGCATTTATCTCAGAGAAGCACATAATAACAATACTGTTAATCTTCCATGCATGTCGTAAGAGATGACTACAGAGGTTATGGGGTGGAGTTGGTTGTCCCATCCATATATGGTCAAAGTGATTCAGAAGCTATTCTGTAGTCGGATGTGTCAGATCGAGGCGTATACATCGAAGTTCAGCTGTAAACCATGACACAACGCATTCCTTTCTCCGAACTACATCCTGTTAATCGCCGGGAATTTTTAGAACGAACGTTGAAGAAGATAATCTTATTGTAATTTAGTGGTTTCACATAAAGTTTTTAGTCACTGTCGATTGTATTTGTTTCCTGGTTCCATCATTGTGTCTTTTGCCTAATTTTCTACACCCCCCCCCCCCCAACCGCAAATGATGAATCTCTAATTTTAATTGGATGTTCAAACACGTTCTTGTATGAGTTTTTGATTGGCTCATGGTTTTATCCTCTCTTATTTACTAGAAGTGGAATGTGCGTGATTCCCTCTCCATCCCCCCCCCTCTCAATTTCACTTTTCTTAAATATATTTATCATCTGAACTATTTATCGCATATTCTCTAATATCCATTATGGAAACTAAATAGAACTGATGTCTATGTATGTATCAATCATGACCTACCTTATACAGGATTGTGTGATGATCCATTCTACGTCACTTCGTAAGGCAAATCTGATTATTACTGTGATTTTTATTGGCTGGCGAAAGTATAAATTGCAAAGTTTAATAAATGATAAATTAAAATCATGGCGCAGTGGTCGGAGTAGTATAATGTGAAGATGCGCACACGCCTGATATATAAAGTAGGTCATGGTACCAACCATGTGCTCGGAGGTTCATGTAATTTAAATCTCGTAGGGCTCATTTCGATTTCCAGATCACATGGTAAAACATTTTTCGATACAAATCCTGCTAAGATCGAACCAGTCGTAGGTAATGGCTGTTCGATACATTTTGAAAAGTGTAAGTAGTAAAAGTGATACCGACCATATCACTCGCAATGTTAATTGGAAGCTAGTCGCAGTCAGCGAATTATACAGGCTTAAATAATAGACGGCCTGTCTCTGTAGCAGGGTTGCACAGTTTCCGTTTGTGACAGCCAAGGTACCGAGTTCGAATCCCGCCCATGGAGTTGTGCACCTGAACCGTTCAGAAAGCAACGGCACACTACTAAACCTTTTTATATTACCTAGAAAACGACTACAACCATCTATTAAAAAATAATAGATTGAAATAATACATACTTATCTCCGTATTCCCATACATTTTCAAAGCTGGGCTAATTTGGGAAAAGGAGGAGTGCGAGAACTTCATGACCTTTTAGATCGCAAAAATGTGCTCATTTGACGAAAAAAACCGAAATCACAGCAGATTTATTTTAAAACTCGAAAAAACACAAGTTCACGCGATAGTTAATGTATGTCTAGATGCCTACAGATAGTCACAAAGGATCCCAACAACATTCATTTATAACGTGACAAACTTGATTCACACGTCTGTCTTTTATCTAATACTTTATCTTAAATTAAAAATGAGTTATCTCTGTTTTCTACTTTCAAGATTCCGTCGTGGCGGATCTTCAGGCCAGTCACTAGGTGGCAGCTCAGTTTTCGCTAGGACAGCGGTACCCTGAGAGCTTTTTGTCTCAATCAGCCTAATGTGGTCATGTCGTGCATCGTAGTTCAGCGAAGTCTGGGCAGTCTTGAAGAATGCGTTCATGAATCTCTATCTCTCTCTTCATGTTCCACATATACATTCATTTGTTTGGGCCACCCTGGTCGGTATCGATGGTCCTGTAGTCTACTGTGGCTAGTTGTCATTAGAAATTGATGGTCTGTGTTGCCTGTGCAGTTGGTGTATGGGATCTGGATTCAGATCAATTATCATAACTTTTTTCTACAACGTATAGTTGTTGCGGATCAGGGTTTATCAGCGTGGTGTATAATTGTTGCGGATTGTTCCATTCTTCCTCTCGCTCTTGTCAGGGTGTTAGCTCTCAATCCTTGTTTTTTTTAAAACAGAGGTGTGCAGAGGCGGGCCAAATTGAGCTTTTCTCGTGTTATAGTGGGCCAAAAACTTATAATTTCATTAATTTTTAGTCCCCTGTCGCTCTAAGCAGGGCCGTAGACATGTTCTCCTAAGGGGGGAGGTGCTGCCATTAAAAAAGATCAGTCGTGTATTTTTGTGTGGATAATTTTCATGAACAATGTGATGACCTTTTTGTGAAAAAATGACTATGAGGGGTGTGGCTTTTGACCCGTCTTTTGACCACGTTTCTAATACTAAAAGTCATGTTCTGATTGTTAAAGCGAGGGAGGTGTAGGGGTCTCCACCTTTTCTACTGGCTTCGCTCAAAGAAATATTTTTGGTCGAAACATGGGACTAGTATGTAGGCCTATAACATTTTTAAGTTAGCGTGGCGGACTAGTAAAATGACTTGACAGACGGATATGGTCCGCCGGTCGTATTTTGCCCATGATATGTATTTAGCGTACTCCTGGTCTAGATGTTATCAATATATTATTTGTAAGTCTGTAGTACTAGTAATTACTGAGTTTGTCTCTCTTTTGGAGAGGCGTGCCCCATTCAACCAGCAAACAACAAAGTCCAATTTAGTTATATCAGGACCCACTACCATAAAATATTAGAGGTAACAAAGACCCCAATAAATTCTACAACATCATGTAAGTCTGTAAGTCTGTAGCGCACTAGCTTCGTATATAAGTGGTCCTGGGTTCCTTCCCCAATTGAGGTGGAAATGTTTAAATGTTTTCAGATCCTAACGGCTTCTGGGGCGAACGAACCTTAAATGGGTACCGGAGTAATCCGAGAATTAAGACGAGGGTTATGCGTTTGATAAATGAATTAACACAATTTTATAGCGTGCCTATTCACCGACTAATATTTTTATATTTCCATCTTTATTTTTGTTTTGTAAATGTCAAAATGTTATAATTTCTTTATATTTATTTCATGCTCTAATTCCCGATAAGGAAGGATGCAACAATTCACCCGTAACATTCAGTTCACACGACCACCCAATGAATGCCATAAGTTATTGCAATGTTGAAAACACGAATCTGTGGGAATATTAGTGACAAGGTAGAGTGAGTCTGCAGCGATAAACAAGAGACATTTTATATATATATATATATATATATATATATATATATATATATATATATATATATATATATATATATATATATCCATCCATTGAAAGATAGTAGGGCTATTGAGTCGTCTACGGTAAGTGGTAGGACTACTTAAAAATACAATTTCTTCCTTTACGTGGGCAATTCTATCATTCTTGTGGGATTTTGGTGGCTTTCTTGAGAGACAAATTATAATAGAAATTTACCATATTTTTGGCTTGCTTCCTGGTACTATATGTTATGTACTGATTTCCTATGGGGGGGGGTGGAATTTCGCCCCTTAATCTACGGGCTGAAATAGTTACATGCGCCATTATGATGCAAACACTTGTTCATCTATTAATAAATCTTTATCACTTGTAAATGGAACCGGCAGATATAGGAAATTTGTATGGTTCATTCTCGACTATTAGGAAAATAGAACATGCCACCTAGCATTAAAAGCACGTTAAACGTAGATTGTTGCCACCAACCATCGATTCGGAGACGACACCTGATAATGATGAAAAGTCAGTAAAAAAACTGTGCCCCCTCCCCACCCATGTTGAGAAACACTCCGCTAGGCTTATTCCAGACTGTCGTCAGTATAGAAGACTTGTTCGCATAATTAATTTGGCATTCGTTCGTTTTCTGGATTATTACATTTTTTTAGTATTTTATTTTTTTTACCTTTTTCTGTTGAGACTATTTGTATGCTTGGAATCGCTTGCCAAAAATAGTCAAGGAGACACCAAATATATAAATAGTGACTAACCGAAATTACGACAATAATCAAAAACGTCACAAATGACGGTTTAATTAATTCTGCTGAATGATCATTATTGGGAAATATCATTGCTTATGTGGAGAAACTAGTTCTCGCTAATTACATTGTAGCATGTGGACACCCCCCTCTCCCAATTACCCCGAAATTTGAACTTCTCAATCTCTTTACCGTTATTTAATTGAATGCAACTTATGTGTATGAACTTTTATACATTTGAATAATCATATGACACTGTACATTTCTGACAGGTTCACTGGGCCAGCTAGGACCAGGACTTGCTAAGATTTTGAGGTAACTCCTTTGTAAATATTGTTCTTATTTCTTTCCTCTATAGGGAAATTATAGCGTGTTCGAATATTACATTTCTCTTGTCTCATTACTACCTCTCTCACTTGCTGTGCGGAAAACTTTATCCCATCTATAATATCCGGTATATGTATATCTATAATATCCGGTATACGTATATCTATAATATCCGGTATACGTATATCTATAATATCCGGTATATGTATATTGCTATAATATCCGGTATATGTATATCTATAATATCCGGTATATGTATATTGCTATAATATCCGGTATATGTATATCTATAATATCCGGTATATGTATATCTATAATATCCGGTATACGTATATCTATAATATCCGGTATACGTATATCTATAATATCCGGTATATGTATATTGCTATAATATCCGGTATATGTATATTGCTATAATATCCGGTATACGTATATCTATAATATCCGGTATACGTATATCTATAATATCCGGTATATGTATATTGCTATAATATCTATAATATATTTAATGAACCCAAACGTATACCAATAAGAGCATATGACAAACATAAAACCAATGCTAGACAAAGAAAACATAAAGATAATCTTGAACAAACATTAACTTAATGCAACCAAGGTCACACATCTGGTCATGAGGCTCCCAATACTACGCTTAACTGCAAGTGTGGATGCTATGAACCATCATTCACTCGTGGAAAGAGAACAGACTTATGATATCTGTCAACTTGTAAAGCTTTTCTGTATCTGTACAGACAATTTTTGATTTAGGTATTCGGTATTATAAATGTTGATTATCTTCTTCACACATCGGACACGTCCATTGGTCCTCAGATCTGCTCTTCAGTAAATCTCTCAGTATATAGCGGCTGATAGATCTAGTTCTATATTGGTTGACTGCCCTTTTTGAAATCTTTGTCAGATCTTCTCTACGGGTCACGCCCATCCTCACTCCTAATTCGTGCATTCTCGATATTGACTCATGCTCGTTCATCTCAAAATCCAATGATTGTGAGGACTCAAGAAAAGCAATGAGTATATATACCTGATCCATAGACTGACCATCTGTTGTGGTGGTGAGGCAAGCCAATTGAATCGCTCGTTCGTTTCCCTCCACGCCTGATATGATCCCCTCTTATATGAGCCTCATATAAGATTATGGGCTGTGTCTGGGGACAAAGATAAGCGTGAATTTCCGCAGTGATGCCCACATTTTAGCTCTTTCCAATGACTCAGTGAGTCACTTAGGGAATAGGCTTGTGATCCCAGCCAGTTAAGTGCCTGCATTACGGCGAATACTTCAATTGTTAGACTGCTTCTTGTTGCGGCAAAGGCACCACTGGTTTCGTGTACCGTTCTTCTTTTTCATCTGGCAGTAACGGCCCATGCGCATCGGTGATGACGGATGACCGACTAGTCCGTGTACATCACAACATCTGTGTCATTGGTATTCTCACAGATTAGTGCCTTGACATCAGCGTGCACGCTCACTGGGTTGTGTTCTCTGCACTCTCTATTGAGTGTAATGACGGTCTTGATTGCCTATTTAAATACCGTAGGAATATGTATGCATTCCTCGCCAGGAGTTATATTTAACGGTATCCTCGGCACGACCCATCCACGATTTGCCTCTCTTGAGCCGAGGAATCTCGCTGTGTAGTGGGTGGTCTATGTCAGAACTCACTCTGAGGTATGCACGGGCACGCCACATATCAATTCTATGAGATATGCTCCGAATATCAAGGAGAAATCTCATAAGCACACAGTGCAACCAAGGATGATCCGCATCGCTTCGTTTTGGATTCTCTCCAACCTCTCAATCTGTGTGTGGCTGACGGTGATAGTATCGCCTGCGTATTCAATGGCAGGGAGGACAAGAGCCTCATATAAGATTACGGGCTGTGATTGTTTAGTGTCAGCCGCTGCCATCACTCTAAGAGATGAAAGTCCTTTGCCGGCATTTGCGATAACACGATCAATGTGTTCCCGGAAATACAGACTACGATCAAATCGCACACCCAGGTATTGTACGGATGAGGTCCTGATTACATCGTACCCTCTCATCTCCACCATCGGTGTCACATACATTACGATACGATTGTTAAGAGAGAACCATGTCTCCGCAGCCTCGTTTGGTTGACCAGTGCCCCTGAATAATCACACCAGGAGTCGATACGGTCTAGCTCATTCTCATTCTACAGCGATCCGACAGTTTCTGTGATATCCCTTCCCTGTCTGTATATAAGAATATCATCCGCAAAAAACAACAACAGTGTCCTACCTCTTCAATCGAGCTGATGGTGTGTGATTGCCACGGTGTGACGGTTGTTCAATCATTTTTCTGTCTCGTTTTCACGTGTATTTGGGTTCTATTTTGTATATTCCCCAATTCTGTACATTTCCTGTTTGTATTGCCTCCGACCTAATTTCTATCCTTCCCACCATTTCGTTAGACATATGAACGCAAGTTGAGTTGTCCCTACTTGTTGTTTTTGAATTAGGAATATGGTAATGAAATTTTGCTAATCACTGAAGACATACATAATAACACACAAATCGACGTTTCGACCATACGGCCTTTATCAAGACAAAAATTACAACAAAATTAAAACATACAACAGAAAACGGACAGTTAAGATATGGACGTTCCTGTTGACATGTGTAATATGAATTGGATTTATACGTCTATGTTATCCTTGATAAATGCGTTTCCGTCGAACATTGGTTTGTGTGTGTGTGTGTACCTGTGTATTTTTCGTGTTATTAGCAAAACTTCCTTACCTTGTCTCACACTTTACCTGGTAGATTTCAGTTTTGCGCATTTCATCTCTTTGATTCATAGTTAACTTTTCGATCGGCAATCTAAAAGCTCACTGACAAGCAATATGAAATGAAATGGGCCGCTATTCAGTCCAGGGAACACCCTGTGTTCAAAGTGTTATAACTACACAGCCGTTACAACTGCTTCGTTTAACGACTTTTTCTAACGTTCTTGGGTTCTGCTAAACGCGGCACTAGCGACATCAAGTCTAGCAAACATTGATTCTGGTCAGTTCTGTCGGCAGCTTAATTTCCTTTTATCTTTCATGTATCTACTGGACTTGTCCGTCCGAATTTTAAGTCAGCCTATCCAATTCGCTTCTTCTTCTTCTGTACACAGTCTGTTAAGTCAATGTGTGTACACTAGGTGCTCATTCTCTCTCGTCGGTCTTATCGTCGGAATATTTATAATGTACCCAATTAATGTTTACTTAGAATTATAAAATCGTGCATTATCTTGTGTCCTGAAACTATTCTATTTTTACGGATTGAACAAAAATTTATACAAATATACGGTTTTTTTTGTGCGATCGAATGTTGGGATATTTTGACCTGATAGTCTGATCTATTTATGTATTACTCAGGCTGTTCACGGATACAAAAATGTATGCATTTATAATTTCTAATGACATGACAGGTAAAGCGACACGAAAGCTGACAGATACCGTGACCCATATATATATATATGTAAGACATGTGGGCGCATTGAACAACCGCCATCTAAATTCTTTCATTTGCCTTTCCCCGTAATTTTTATTGGCTGTTGATACAAAGTATACTCAAAGTAACCAATGAAAATCACGGGGGAAAGTCAAGTGGCTCACTTTAGAATGCCGTTTTCAAATTAGCCAACAGGTCTTATATGAACGATTGGTCAGGCACATGTCATATGTGTGTGTGTGTGTGTGCGGGGGGTATATGTAAACTCATCAAGTGGATACCCTGGCTTAGTCGAGACAGTTAGCAGTAAAGATCTCTGTACAGAAAGTAAACAAGATTTCATTCGTGTCGTTTTTGATTGTTATCATGAATTTGATTGGTCACAATTTATATTTCACACTACATGTAGGGGCTTTAACATGAAGATAAACACAGAAAATAAGTGAGGTAATGTCTGTCGCAAAAGCAGAAAGAAACACTACTATTTTCATCGATGGTCAACATCTTACACAAGTGGAACCTTACCTTGTTACTTAAGTCAATATTACCTTTGAAACATCATATCATCAAATGGAAAATCGCAAAAGAAATTCACCACAGATGCAATATAGCATACCAGATATAAGGACAGATGTTTCCTATTTTAAAAAACAAGCATGTGTACATAAATACTAAAACTGCACTCTATAAAACGATCATTATACCATAAATGTGCCACCAATGTCAATCGCGGACAATAACAACAAATGATAAGAGAAAACTTCCTACAGTAAAATGACCAGTCTACGTAGAATTCTTTGAGTAACAATAAGAGAATCAGAAATGAAAACAGAAGACTAACAAACACAATGCCAATCCTCGATTATATCAGAAGACAGTGGATTAAGTGGTTTTCACACGTTTCCAGACTACCATCAGATAGTGCCTCTCAAAAAGCATTATTACACAGACACGATGGAT
Source organism: Meghimatium bilineatum (assembly GCA_034231615.1). NCBI lineage: Eukaryota > Metazoa > Mollusca > Gastropoda > Stylommatophora > Philomycidae > Meghimatium > Meghimatium bilineatum. The sequence continues at coordinate 48,683,561 of CM067316.1, forward strand.
ACAAAGCCAGGGGCAGACCACGTAAAAGATGGATTAAAGAAATAAAAGAATCAACGAAAACAAATATATATAAATATAAGGCACACAAAAAGACCATCTTCAGAGAACTCTTCTACCTCTTATGCTTCAAGGCATAAAGGGTATAAAGCGAAAGGAAAGAAGAAGACTGAATATATTGGAAGCGTATGCCCAAAAAAGCAAAATGCTGACCAAATCAATGTACGGAAATAATGAAAATCAGCCTTTCAGGTCATGTTGACCTTTATGTACACATGTATTACTGGAGCCCGGTCATGGTTAAATGGTTACAAGGGGTGCATTGTTCTCTGCTTGGAACCATAGTTAGATAACCAAGATCCTAAATGTACCTCATCGTGGTGCACCATGGAAGCAGAAATACAACGGCTCGAAACTGTATTCATGTCCAACACTTTTAGGGATCATATTCGTGGATGCGAAGGCTACAGACGGAAGGATAAGCGACTGTAAATAAAGGCAAGCAATATCTTGGATATTTCGGCGTCACACAAGTCATTCTGATGCAAGACATTCTGAAAAGGTCAGCTGAAATGATGATACATTGAAGTGACGGCCAATGTCGATGCCCCAATATGGGTAGGTGTCGTCACGAATATAGAGAGTAGTGCACACGTATCCCTACACGTAATCATAACACATCGAGTACAAAGAGAAGGCAACACAGCGACAGAGGTCAGCGCCACGTGCAAATATAAAAGAGAAAACGCTGCATGGAAATTGGAACTAAAGTAATGTTCAGTTCGAGAACAGGCTTCTAGTCCCCCGTGCTTCTAAATATGTGTAGAGGCTCTAACTTGGACGAGAGTACACGATGTCTGTCAATGATGTCTCGGCCAAGAGGACGAAATTAACCAGGGTCCATCTCTTCTGTCTATTATTTCCTATACTGGAAACATGGTCATATCTGGTTATAAAGTCAGGGGCAGACCATGTAAAAGATGGATCACAGAAATAAAAAAAGCTACAGGAACAAGCTTACAAACAGCGCAGAAGAAGGCCATCTCCAGAGAACTCTGACACCGCAAGGCAAACAAGGGTTACATCGTATAGATAGATAGATAGAAACATGCTCACAAATAAGAAAAGGTCCAGTTTCCGATAGGCACATGGACAATACATCTAATTACGAAAGACAAGTTCACTGGTACGGAACACCTAGTGCGAGATAGACGTAGTCGACCCAAGCTTAAATTCCTGATTACTTTCTCCTCGGAGACTACCACCGTGGACACGTTTTTCTTGTAAAGTCCAACAGCACAGTGGTTGATAAAGTGTCATAACGTAGAGTTGATACACAACCATTGTCTGGCGACAATGGAGGAAGGTCACATGCTAGGAAGTTCCACACGTATAAAGAACACGCCGATATCAGATGTGCTAGGCCAGAAGGTGAAAATATCGCAGCTCCTATGTGAAACTGGCAGCACAACGTACGTCACTCCTGACTGAAATCACACGAACATTCGTGTTGGTTATCAGAGAGTGAACGCTGAAGAAGATAAAGGACCAATTACCTGTGTATTATCAGGACCCGAACATGAAGAAAATAATAGGAACACTGTGACCTGTTATGCATGTTGTAAGAGGGATAAATGTTCCAGTGTTGGGTAACAACCCTAAACAGGAAGCAGGTGGCTGGAGTAACACCGGGCAAATGTCAAGATAAACAAAAATAGGTAGATGTGTTACCAAAATAAAACATAACACAACCTAACAACGAGATACAGGGACAGACGACGTTTCGACTATTAAGCCTTCATCAGGACAAACGAAAGACTGTTGTAAGAGGGGACTAATCAATCTAGTGAATATCAACTAACCATTGCTCTGTGCTACATAGAGCGCGGCTGGCCAAGGTACCGGGTTCCAATCCCGCCACAGGCAACTGTGCGTCTGGTTTTTATTGTTTATACAGTCCATAAAACCAACATATACGTGAGAAACATAATAAGTAAAGATATTGTTGTTTTCTTATGACTGTGGTAGAACGTCCACAGACTTCTGTGTGTGTTGGACATGTGATGAGGCTTGGCTGTTTTTTTCCCAAAACTATCCTGCAGGGAACAGTTGAGAGAGGAAGAAGAAGACGGGGTAAAAAGAAAGTATGGATTGATAATAATAAAGACATAACAGGATTAATATTCTAAAGATAGGAATGTGTGCCTAGTATGGGACTCCCGATCACTGTCGCAGAGGAACAGTTAGGTTGTTTGATGCAAATATAAAGTTTGTATTGCTTTGTGGATGTCCATAAATTAAATCAACAATAAGGGAGGGGGAATGAAAAATGTTAGACTGTTGTTGACAAGGGAGAAAGGAAAGGGGGGGGGGAATTTGACAACAAAATTCGTTAACCACACTTTTTTCGTCAATGAAATTATTTTAATTTGAAGTATTTTTTTTTATCGACAAAAAAAATCATACACTTTTTTGTACTCGCTTTGTTTTTTTTTTTTTTTTGGGTCTTTTGGGAAGGGGGGATGGGGAGTGAAGGGGATTATTTTATTTTTATATCAGTTGACTTAACATTAATGGAGAAGAACAGTGGATTAAAAAATTGGGACCTCGTGTGCACATTTCAAGAAGATAGCGTAGCATAGAAATACTGTTGCAGTCATACGAGTATGTTCCACGAGAAATGGAAATGATAAAAGAAGAGAATTATCACGTTTGAAAATACATAAAATTAGCGAAGCCGTATAAATAAAAGGCTCAAAAGAAATTAAAATTGTTGCGTGGGCGACGTTCGTTACTTAGAGAATCAGCACCTGACACAGGTGTACATTTTTTAAATAAATATTTGCAGACTCTGAGAGTGGATCAACCCAAGCGCGTGGGAGATAATCTCTTGATGATTAGAATGCCTTTTTTAAAACTTACGGTACAACTACCGCTGCCGATAATGCATTACTTTATACTGTACAAGAATAATGCAATTATAAATATATTTTTTATTATCTACATCCTAGGTTTTTAAACCTGGGTCAGTTGGATCTTCTCAGGGGGTCGGTGAGATATGAAGATGATAATGATGAAATAATCTCTTTATCTGTGAGCAGGTTGATTTTGACATCATATAGCCTTTCTGACAAGAGTAAAGTTCTTTTCAGTTATGCAACGGAGGCGACACATGGACATAAGGATCTCCCGAAAGCATGAATGTGTAAAGGGAGGTCATGGATGCATGTTTAGTCCCAGAAGTGAGGCATTTACGTGCGCCAGTATCCCATGACTTCCTCATCCCGCCAGGAGCACAACAAAAACTTCTGGGTCAGTTCTCTCATCATTCTTCTGTCAGATTTGTGGACACATCCACAGCTAGCATTCCCCGTCACCAAGGAGTTTGCCACAAAAGGACAAAGACGTAAATTCCTCTGGCACTTCTTTGTCATCCATGAAGATTACTTGATAGATGACAAAAGTAAGAAATTGAAACAAGATGTAACAATAAGTTTTTCACAGGTGACGTGTGGAAAAACTTTCCTTAGTCGCATCTAACGACATGCCTGGAAATAAGACAGTGATCATATTATATTTACACTTAACTAGAAATGCAGGTCAAGGTACACATACTCTCACATACTAAACACAACGCCGCCACTGAAATACATGCACACACCCTCACATGCTAAACACAACGCCGCCACTGACACACATGCACACTTCTTCACATACTAAACACAACGCCGCCACTGACACACATGCACACACTCTCACATACTAAACACAACGCCGCCACTGAAATAGATGCACACACCCTTACATACTAAACACAACGCCGCTACTGACACACCCTCACATACTAAACACAACGCCGCCACTGAAATACATGCGCACACCCTCACATACTAAACACAACGCCGCCACTGACACACCCTCACATACTAAACACAACGCCGCCACTGAAATACATGCGCACACCCTTACATACTAAACACAACGCCGCCACTGACACACCCTCACATACTAAACACAACGCCGCCACTGAAATACATGAACACACCCTTACATACTAAACACAACGCCGCCACTGACACACCCTCACATACTAAACACAACGCCGCCACTGAAATACATGCGCACACCCTCACATACTAAACACAACGCCGCCACTGACACACCCTCACATACTAAACACAACGCCGCCACTGAAATACATGCGCACACCCTCACATACTAAACACAACGCCTCCACTGAAATACATGCGCACACCCTCACATACTAAACACAACGCCGCCACTGACACACCCTCACATACTAAACACAACGCCGCCACTGATATTAATTGGATTGTGCTGATTTCAACAGGGAAAGGTATGGCCGAGACAATGTCATCCTCTCTGACATCAACAAAGCATCAACTGACATATTGGAATCAGGTATTTATAATATTTATGGAAATTATGGAGTAAATAGATTATTAAGCAAACAGAAGAATTCAGTAAAATTGCCCTACAATTAGTAAATAACTATTGAAAAAAAAAATAAAAATGGTTGAATACAGTTTGACATGGAGAATACAGAATCGACAATTTGACCGAACAGGTTTTTATCAAGATAGGAACATACATACACATAGTAGGCACCAAATCAAGCGAAGATTGTCAGTCACTTGGTTGCAGGCTGGTAAGGAATGCTACAAAATGGCAAAGACAGACGAGAATAACCGGGATGTGAGTACTGAATCCGTTGGTCACTATTTATATACTTGAAGTTGCTTCCCAAAAATAGCCAAGGCCACTACAAGTAGCCTATATAACTAGTGACCAATTGAAAACACGATAGTAATTAAAAACGTAAAGAATCAAGGCATAATTAATTCTGCGAACTGGTCATCTATACTGTCGAAGATCACGATAAGGATACACCCAACCACAATGTTGTCACTACGCCTTGTTCGGTTTGCTAGGGCATTGGAGAGGGGGGGGGTTGGAGTTCAGTACCTTAAACCCCTCCCTTATCAACGGGCCTGCTCCAACATACTCTGTCTTTTGCCGTGATGATGCACTCAGACTGCCCTCCCCCCCCCCCCCCCATACTTTGTATCTCTGCCTACTTCTTTTCGCCACCCCTCAATTTTACCTTGTGTCATGTCCTTTGATACATTCAAAATATTTAATTTTTTTTCATACATAGTGTTATCAGAATCTTTATATTTTCTTATCTTTTCATGCAATTATCCATATATCCACATCTTAAAGGCATCAATTCCGTCTTCTTTGCTTTGTCTGCTAAATTATAGCATCCATTCAACTTAAGACCGGAGTCTATATTGGCTATATCAATCGTGTCAGGGCTGTGCCGTGATATGATGCAGAGAGGCGGCTGCATCAGTCGGCACCAATCAAAATACAATGTCGAGGACGGCATTTCGAAGAACAACCATTTATGGGGGGGGGGGGCGGCATTTCGAAGACTTGTATCATACTGAGAAAATCTACTGCACGGTCCTAAAATGAGTCTTCTAACTTATCATGTTCGTATTTTTAAGCCATACACTAATATGTAGTAGATGTAACATTTTACAATACCTACTTTTAGTTTGTGATATGTTTGGATGTCATTCACCTACATGTAACTAACTGTATCTGTTAGGTCCATTTCTTTTTGCTGACGTACTGGACAAAAGGGGCCTGAAGGAAATCTGTGTGAATTATGAGATCGACTGGCTGATACATTTCAGTGCTTTGCTGAGTGCTGTTGGTGAGAATAATGTCCCTTTGGCCATGCAGGTAAACATTGAAGGTTTACACAATGTCTTGGAGGTTGCCAGAATGTACAAGTTGAAATTGTTTGTTCCCAGCACAATAGGTGAGACTCTCAGGCAGCTACGGTATTATGTTTGGTAGTGGTAGCTAGTATACAATTAATCTATATTTACTATGCTCCAAGAGGTTTGTAGCAAAGAGTAGGTGACTGACTTTCTTCAGGCAGCAGTGTTGGACTATCCAGTTGGGTTAATCTCAATACAAACTTTTTCAACGTTTCATTTGAGAAAGACAAGTAATCAGGAAAAGAAACTATATAGGAATTGTTAGAGAAACAATATCAGTGATCAAATGCTAATGATCAAAAAATGGTTGACCTTTTCTAGACTTTCAGACCTGGCCCCAGGACCAATTAACCAGTTACCTACAGGACAACCATTGCTATTGACAGTACTACATGCCTTCTTTCAGAATTAATTTGGACCCCGTTCATTACGTTTTTGATTATTGTTGGGATTTTGATTGGTCGCTATTTACATACTTGGAGTCGCATGCCAAGAATAGCCAAGACCAACCAATAGATTGCACACAAATCGGAAACTAGCTCTTGTCTATGTTTTAGTTGACAGGTCTCCTATACTGCCGATCGGACATGAGGATAACCCAGGTCACTAGGACACCCTATACGCTCTGATAGAACCAATAGGACTAACATCCGATGCTGAAAAGGATGTCTTGGACTATCAAGCGAAGCTACCAGTTAATAAACATACATGTGGTATAGAGCAGTGGTCCTCAATATGGGCTGTATGGCTTCAGGGACTGCAGCCATGGAGCAAAAATTATTGAATTGGGAACCACAGGCATGTCTGGTTGGGAGTGCACAGAAAGGTGACTCTGTGTGCTATATTTAATGAGATATATAGTGAAACGTCTTGAAGAAAACTTTCTAGAATCCAAAAGGGTGGCCACAAGTCAAATTAAAGAATCACTGATTTAAAGAACATCGTGGCAACATATAAAATTAGCAGAAAGAGAGACTGATACAGGGATAGGAGGACCAATTCTGGACCATCTGGTGAATGACATGAAAGAGGAGAAGATAGGAGAACAGATTCTGGACCATCTGGTGAATGACATGAAAGAGGAGAAGATAGGAGAACAGATTCTGGACCATCTGGTGAATGACCTGAAAGAGGAGAAGATAGGAGAACAGATTCTGGACCATCTGGTGAATGACATGAAAGAGGAGAAGATAGGAGAACAGATTCTGGACCATCTGGTGAATGGCATGGAAGATGGAAATATAGTAGAACAGATTTTTGACCATCTGGTGAATGGTATGGAAGAGAGACTGATACAGGGATAGGAGGACCAATTCTGGACCATCTGGTGAATGACATGAAAGAGGAGAAGATAGGAGAACAGATTCTGGACCATCTGGTGAATGACATGAAAGAGGAGAAGATAGGAGAACAGATTCTGGACATCTGGTGAATGACATGAAAGAGGAGAAGATAGGAGAACAGATTCTGGACCATCTGGTGAATGACATGAAAGAGGAGAAGATAGGAGAACAGAATCTGGACCATCTGGTGAATGACATGAAAGAGGAGAAGATAGGAGAACAGATTCTGGACCATCTGGTGAATGACATGAAAGAGGAGAAGATAGGAGAACAGATTCTGGACCATCTGGTGAATGGCATGGAAGATGGAAATATAGTAGAACAGATTTTTGACCATCTGGTGAATGGTATGGAAGAGAGACTAGAGAAGATAGGAGGAGAACAGATTTTGGACCATCTGGTGAATGGCATGTAAAAGGTAGCAATCATACTGTAGAAATCTAGGATTGTCTCTTTCTGATATTATTAATCCCTGTTTTGCATTAAACTCTTTAAGTATCTCCTGATTAGTTTCATAGTTGTTCATGGTACTCTTGCATTCTTCTATAGAACCAGATATTTGTTGACCTTAGTTTTCCACTATCATATTTATTGATTGTACAATACTTGCATCCATATGTTATAATTAATGTTATGTAGCACTCAAGAATTTTCTTTTCTTCACCTTTATTGACGAGGGCTTATCACACAGCGTGTTCTTAATGTTTTGGAATGCTGCCTATTCTAATTCTCAACTATTGAACTTCTTCCATCAGATGTCATCATTCCTCAACACTTTAGCTGATGGACCTGTGTTTTTCATGGAGTCATTCACTTTGATCTTGAATGCTGGAAGTTTTTTTTTTCACACTAGGCAAATCAGCATAACTGAAAAGATCCTATTTTAGCTATGCCATTGGATACATCTTCTCTCAGAACTATGAAAATATAAAGACAGTAAATCAAACAAATATAGAACTGGAATACTGGCTCACTGGAATACTGGGCTACTGGCTCACTGGAATACTGGACTGCTGGCTCACTGGAATACTGGGCTACTGGCTCACTGGAATTCTGGCTCACTAGAATACTGAGCTACTGGCTCACTGGAATACTGACTGCTGGCTCACTGGAATACTTGACTGCTGGCTCACTGGAATACTGGACTGCTGGCTCACTGGAATACTGCTCACTGGAACACTGGACTACTGGCTCACTGAATGCTGGCTATTTGCTCTCTGGAATGCCTCCCTTCAGGGACTAAACATGCACCCATAAACTCCCCTAGCACATCCATACATTAAAGACAACCTTAAATAACTCAAGATATTGCCTCGGTTACACAACTGAGAAAACATGTTCTTTTGTCAGAAAGGCTTTGGACTGTGAAGAGCTATAAGTTTACAGCTAAATGGAATTTTTCATCATCAGTATTATCATCCTAGTATGAAACATCTACAGATCACCATCATCCTAGTATGAAACATCTACAGATCATCATCATCCTAGTATGAAACATCTACACTTAAAAACAATACCATGTAGAAATTAATGCTAATTTGTTGCAATGTTTGGATAGGTGCTTTTGGTCCAGACTCACCACGTAATCCAACCCCTGACCTACAATCCAAAGACCAAGAACTATTTATGGTGTCAGCAAAGTCCATGCTGAGCTTATGGGGGAGGTAATTATATTTGTATTGTCTTATCATCATTTAAGATAAATGTGTACAAACTCAAAGAACGCTGAGTGTATTCCGTTGAAATACAGGAAATCTATACTTTTTAATTCATTTGCATAAGATGGTAAGAAAGAGGGAAATATCTGTCATCTTTCGGTTGAAAATAGGTCACAAGAGACACAAATAAGTTACATATAGGAGATTTGTAGTTGGAGATATCAACATGTGCCTCTGTTAACAATTTACTGAAAATACAAAACATATTCTACAGAATTGGCTACTGTACAACACCACTAGAAGAAAACTGGCCATTTGAAACAGTTCTGTGAGACAAAGAGCTGCTACTCCACCTCTGAGCTGGTGACCATAGTCAACCATTAAACCCATAACCTCTCAGAGATAGGGTTTGCCACTCTGGAAAAACTGTATGAAATTGTGACCAGAGTATAGTTCACTGCAGAATCAAAATCAGCATATGACTTCAATCAGATCATGAAGAAGAGTAAAAAAAGTTTCATAACAGTATACCTATATCTCACAATACACATTTCAATTGTTTATTTGCCCACTGCAAATAATAGATTACTAATGAAGAATGTCTTAGAAGGATGGATGTGAATAGATAAATTATTGATAATATAAGAAAAAGACAGTCAACATTTATTTGGCACATAATGAGAAGAAGAGGCATTGAGAATATAGTGACAACAGGAAAGATAAAAGGAAAAGATCAAGGTAAAAACCCAGAGAAAAGATATTGGACAGTTTGACTAAATGGCTTTGATTGACAACCACCAATAGAGATCATGCCATATATGAGAGATCGATGTACATGGAGAAATATGATCGCTAATGCCATTCGGCATGGCACTTGATGATGATTAGATCATAGACCTCCTATATGTAGAAGATTTCACTATTTGCTTATCAGACGACCATTATGCAATGTTAAACTCTTTGTAGATGACATGCAAATATAGTGAGGTTTTCCCTTTGTGGAAGCCCTATAGCATTTCATTTGTACAATTACATCACCCTTTGTGGTTCAGCATTAAGTTAATCAAGGACTGCACATCACTCTGGTGAAGTCAAATAAGTTCCAATCCTGGACATGATCCTAATTGCCAATGTCTCCATGGTGCCCCAGCCCCAGCTATGAACATGTGGCACATGAGGTGGGGTGAAAAGTAACTCTGTACAGGACAGGGCAGTTCCCTGGGAGAGCACAGAATCAGACAAACATGTTAGCCATGCATAATTTGAGAACCCCCTTGGATGGCAGGGAAATCATGGCTGCTCCACCCTTTCCAGTGACCATGGTCCAAAGCTAGGTTGATATGAGTACCTGACAGGAAAGAATATTTGTCATTGAAGCTGAAGCTCATGACTCCAACTGTGCATGTTTGTGAAAAGTTATAAAAGCCACAAAAAATCTAGAATTTACTCTCTCTGAGTAAGAGACTTCTCAAAGCATTGTATACCACTGAGATTTAGCCTCCTGGGTATGAAATAAAGCTCTGAAGAAACCACCTCATTGCACATAGAAAGTAAGTTCTAATTGCTCATAAGTCCAGGGGATCAGTATGACAACAATAATCAATATGACAACAACAGATCATAGATTAGTTACACACAGAGTATTAACATTTCAATTGTTTATTTGCCAACAACATATTATAGACTGGTTAAACACATAACATACACATTTCTTAACAAAGAAAAAATATGTTTGATAATTTTCATATTAACAACTGCAGTGCTCATTTTTCTTTGAACAAAATGCTGCAATTTTTGTTCCAGTATTATCATCACAAGTTTGGCTTAGACTTTCAGGTGTTTGAGATATCCAGGTGTTATTTCTACAGACCAACCTGGTGGTGGGACAACAGGTAAGACAATATAAGAGCTCCCCTTGTGCTTCCATGAGTTTTTGATGTCATACACTGCAATATTATATTATATAATACATATTCTTTGATTCTTTGCATACTTACATCATATATATATATATAATAATATATATATATAATATATATATTATATATATATATATATATATATATATATATATATATATATATATATATATATATATATATATATATATAATATATATATAAATATATATATATATATATAGTATACTTACCACCATGCATATATATAGGCCTATAGTGGAAACACTCTATAAACACATCCGTTTGTAAAAAATTTCTCTATTTAAAAACTTCACACAAATCCATATTTATCCTTTATTATTTTTACTGTATTAGCAAATTTCTGTTATTACATACATATTTTCTTGGTCTGGAACAAGTTGTTATAATGTGTTTGATTGCATATCCTTCAATTTCAGAACGTGGAAGAAATTGTTCCTAAACAATATGTCTTGAAAGTACAGTAAAAAGTATTTTGGCTGCATAAAAATATCATGATTTTGAAAGAGTAGTATTGTTATCTTTATCACTGCGTTAAAAAAAGGGTAATTTCCACCTGCCTTTGCATTGTCTTTTTGCCCTTATGTGCTGTTTATGTATGTATTTGAGAAATTTAATAACTTATTTGTTTTAAAGATGTGTATAATTTTTGTGTGTGGAAATATAGAAATGGTTACTGAATGTAATGATGCAAGTTTTGTTAGTGTATGTGTGATATCTGAGATCAACTGTGAACTAACATCTCTGACTAGGCCTAGAATTTTGGTGAAAACTTCTGATACACTCAATCCAAGCCGTTTACTAGGCCTAGATTACAACGCAGATATTTTATTTTATGATCAAACTACTTGTTCATATAATATTTGTCTTTGTAAACAAACAATGTTGATCGAACTAAAATTATCGGTAACGTAAAAGAAATCTGAATAGGCCTATATAAAAAAATCAAGTAAAATCTTCATTGATTTTGCTTGTTCCCATTTCTTGTATTTTTGTTTTATATCTTTCATTGCGTCCTTCACCTCATGTTATGAATAGAGTATCTTCTGCTCATATTCAATATAAACATTTGAACACCTCTTTTTTGCCAAGAGAAATTATTGTTGCCGATTTATGAAAATCTTTTGCAGCTTTACTATTGATATCTGTTTTGAACAGATTATGCCCTAAAGATGTTTCATACTATTGATATCTGTTTGAACAGATTATGCCCTGAAAATTATTGCAGCTTTACTATTGATATCTGTTTGAACAGATTATGCCCTGAAGATGTTTCATGATGCTCTGACCACAAAAGTTCATCACTGTTATCTGAAGCCTGATACCAGACTTCCTATGATGTACATTGATGACCTTCTCACAGCCACTGCAGATTTCCTACAGGTAGGAAGCTGTTTTAACTTTCGGAAAATAAACATCAAACAAATATATTAACACTTGTATAGCCCTATAAAAGTGGGTGGCTTATCCTATTGGGGATATTGCAATCAATCCATATTTTAAAAATATATACATGATTTTAAGGTAGTAATTATATTAAATATTTTGTCATTGTCAGATCTGTGGCAGTTTGGTTAGTGGGCTCATCTCACAAATAGGTCATTAATTTAGTATTAATATTTAAAAATAATAATCAATCAAGTTCCATGCTGAATGGTGTAGGGATCGTGCTTCTCCACAACTGTCTAACTCTTGTGTTGTTAATAAGTTCAGTTGGTGACTCCTTTTTTGCCACAGTGATAACCAATCCAGAAATTTCTCTTTTTGTCTTCCTGTCTCTTCTCCCTTGATCTTTCTGGTGATTACTAAATGATCAAGTTTTACTTTTCTCATCACATGCCCTAAAAATCTTGTTTGAATGTTTCTAACTTTTGCTATAATTTGTCATTTTACTCCAGCATCTCTGAGAACTTTTCTTGTTTGTCCATGGAATTTTCATCATTATTCTTAAAAAACACATCTCAGTTACCTTCAGCTTATCTTGTGCACTTTTGTTTACTGTTCATGCATCACTTCCATAAAGAAGGTATGGCTCAATATAACATTCTAGCACTTGAACTCATGTATTCATTGATATTACTCCATTGCATAGAATGTTTCTCATTTTTTGAAATTTGATTTGGCCTGTGCTATCGTTTTAAAATAATATAAATAAGTTATCCAGTATTAAATTTCTTTGCAATACCTTCCCTGCTCCTGAAGATACCTGATGGTAAACTGTCCATGAGAACTTACAACATTGGTGCTGTGGACTTCACACCAGATGAACTAGCAATGGAACTTCGTAAATTTGTTCCAGAACTTGAGGTCATCTACAACCCAGATTGCAGGCAGGCCATTGGTATGTTTGTTTATAATATCTAGAATAAGGTCTACAATTATGACTGGTCAGTGTTACTAGTCTTTAACAATATCACTGGATATTTGGACTTCCAGTTCTAGAAATATGTTGGTGTGATACAGACTTACTGGTAATTATTGTTGTGTTAAAATACATATTTTATATTCCTGTAAGTAAAGTAAATATGCAGGAGGTCTCCTAACCAACAGGTTTCAGGCAAGTGCTATCGATGTTGAAAAAAGGCCCAAGTGAAAAGGGACTAAAAACATACAATTTATGCAACAGCATGAGATCAATGCATCACTCTGTAAACAGTCACAATGTTATTGTTGAGTACCAGCAAAAACAAATACAATCTGGTGCACAGGAGTATCTTTGCAAACCAAATACAGCAAACTAAAACAAACTGCTCTATGCATGACGAATATCGTATTAGATGTTTAGTAAACTTCTTGATTAGAAGGCTCTGAGTGTCTCATTTGTAAGGTAATTCAAGAAATTCTCAGATAGATTTTACATGATGAGAAATCTAGCTGGGATGTCATAACTAGTGCTAGGGTTAGGGTCTTATTTGTAGAAATTTAATAATGAATATCCCATCATAAAATTTATGGTTTGGACATCGATTTGCAACTTAGTCATCAGTTTTTAAGGGCTCTTTTAATATGTCTAATGTACACATAGATTGTGTGCATGTTTGTTGTCTTTGATGGGACTGGTCAATTCTTAACAGAGCTGACACATTGGCGGGACATAACTGTCAATTTATTTTTTGATAAATCTGTATTTTAATAATTCATTTCTGTATTTCAATAAAAACTTCCATATTTAGCAAAGATTTAGAAGTCCAAAAAAGTTTCTATATTTGCTTCATAGACTACAGCAAAGCCTTTGACAGAGCCAACATGAAAAATTAGTAAAATGTCTTAAAGAAATAAACATAGATTGAAAAGACTTCAAACTGATTAGAAATATATATTTCATACATAGAAATAAGAAGAGGGGCAAGACAAGGGTGTATTTTATCACCAAGCCTATTTAATATATACACTGAATAAACATATAGAAGGATGCAAGGACTCATGATCAATGGGAAAATAATAAACAACCTGAGATATGCAGATGACACTGTTCTTTTAGCAGAAAATGAATATAAACTACAAGGACTAATAGATCGTCGATAAATCAAGTAAATAATATCGGCTGGATATAAATATTTAAAAAAACAACCATGTTAATAAATAAAGTCACAGCACAGGTGCTAAACATAAACATATATGGAGAGAAACTACAACAAGTAGAATATTATATCAATATCTTTAACACATAATCACAAATGAAGGTAGATGTGAACCAGAAGTTAGTAGGAATGGCTAAAAGTACCTTCAATGGCATGAGGAAAATATTAACATCTAAACAAATAGCAAACAAGTTAAAAATGAGAATTATAAAATGCTACATCTATCTATGACTCAGAAACATGGACTCTAAACAAACTATTAAAAGACAGAATTGATGCCTTTGAGATATGGGTATATAGACGAATAGGGAGAACGTCATGGAAAGTGAAGAGAACAAACTAAGAGATTCTAACAACACTTAATATGAAGAAAGAATTATTAAGGGAAATAAAGATCTGGCAAATACAATATTTGGGGCACATTGAAAGACATGACACCTTATTGAAGACCTTACTTGAGGGTAAAGTCAAAGGGAAGCGAGCAAGAGATAGGCAGAGATACAAGTGGGAGAGTAACATCACAAGATGGACAGGTTACAGTCTAGCAGAGTGCACTACCAAAACAAGAGACAGGGGATATTGGAGATCTGTTGCAGCCAACGTTCGTTGTGAAGACACTTAATAATGATGAACATAATAATTATAAAATAATGACTAAGTAATGGCATACCTGCAAAAACTTTTGTACACCGCGATAACCTAGGTGTACCATCAGCTCATGGCACACTGGAGCACTATGGTATACTGATTGTAGTGCACTGATATAGGATATCTCCTCAATGCTTTTCAAGCATTTAATACTTGTTCACACAATTCCCAAAGAAGTACAGTGGAATCCCTTTATAATGCACTCTGTTATAACACATTTCCTTATATAATAACACTTTTTAAAATATCCAGTTATATTTAATCTTTAGTGTTTACTATATATAGCGAATTTTTGTTATTGTATACATATTTTGTCGGTCTGGACCATGTTGTTATAATTGGATTCCACTGTACTAATATCTTTATTATGTCTTCCATTCAGCTGATTCTTGGCCACAGAAGTTTGACTTTAGTAACGCAGTAGAAGATTGGGGCTATCATCCATTGTACAATATGTCAGAAATGTGTGAGATCATGGTCCAGTCTTTGCTGCCTAAGTATAGGAATAGAGGCAAAATGTTTGAGGTCAAGGAGTAATAGATCTTCTATTTAAAGAAACAGTTGTGGTGCTGGGTAGTCATAGACAACTGAAACCAGAATTGAATCTTGGATAGAAACAAAGTCAAAGAAAGTCTGTGTTGATGCTGATACATTTGACTATAATATTTGTATGATAATTACAGATGATATTTGTATCTTTGAACATTGCACATGATTATATTTATACAAACATTGCAGATGATTATATTTGTATGGAGGTTACAAATAATTATGTTTGCACACAGTTTGTCTATGACTATGTTTGTATAAACATTGCACATGATTATTTTTATATGGATATTGCATATGATTATGTTTGTATGAATATTGTTTAAGATTATGTTTGTATGGATATTGTCTATGATTATGTTTGTATGGATATTATGTATGATTATGTATGCATAAATATTACATGTGGTTATGTTTGAAAAAAAGTACACATGGTTCTTTTTCTATATGATTATGATCATGTTTTTAGTAGCATCAATTGTGCAAAAATTTCAATACTGATGGTTGGTGGAAATGATTTTTATGTGTGTTGGGGAAAATGATATTTCTTGATGGCATTTTGTTATTGATATTACAAACTATCTTCAATATTTTCCCTGTTTTTATGTTTTACTACATGTGCAAAAAGTGACTACTTTATTACCATGTCATAATGTTTATATTGTTTTCATCAATTAAGCACAAATTCTGGTTTTCAATAATTTTATTCCAACTTAATATTAACTTTTCATTTTCCATATTAATTATTTACATACAGATTTTGTAGTAGGGCTTACTCAGTTTTGTTTCCATAAAATTATGCACCATTTTACATCATTTTTAAAAGATTTCATCCTTCTTTACATTCCAATTTACTGATTAAATATGAACATTTATACACGACATCAAGAACTTAATTTCATATATATCAGTGCATGATCAATGTTAACATTTTATGATTTTATTTGTTGTCAAGGATTTGGGGAAATTTTATTGTCATACTTGCCCAATTGCCTTTCATGGTGTGAATCTCATTTAATGAGGTTTTAAATTTTCCATATTGTCCTGCCTGTTTTAGTGTTTGTGATTTTCAGACCACTGGTGTTTATATTAAATCATCACAACTTCTTCTTCTTCTTTCTGTCCTCATGTACCTTTCGGTGTTGAGGGGAGAGTGAGTGTACGGTCTTTTGCCCTTCTATTTGCCTCCTCTGCTGTTATATTTCCGAGTGTCTCTAATACACTTATCTATCCACCTTTTACGAGGGCATCCAATAGGTCTCCTGTTTTCAGAACAGTTGTACATTTACGAAGTGTTTGTGTAATTTTTTTCACTATGAACAAATGTTTAAAAAAAATGCAATTGGTCCATTCAATGGATGACTGAAAAAAACTCCTTATATAAAACACAATTCCCCCCCCCCCCCCCCACAAGAACAAATAGGTTGGTTGGTTGGTTGGTTGCTGATCCAGCGGTCCTTGGACTCATGCCCTTTGACCTAATGCCATTAAATGGCATTATGTTGCTGGGAAGTCTGGATTTTCGGCCCACCCCGGGATAGAGCCAGAGAATAATTATCACACCTCCAGGAAGGTAGGTTTCAACATATGCACTGCTCCTAGCCACTGTAGCCAAGAAAGGGTTCACTGCGCTCATTTCCTACTACTAGTGACTACTGGTTATGCCGAACTTCTCTATTGCTCCAGGCATGCACCCAAATGTTCAAGTCAAAAGGATTGTCACATCCTGAGTCACTGTACCTCTATGATGGGTCTAAGCCATAGGAAAAAACAGTGCTGTCAGTTTCCTCCTACCCAGTGCTGCACAGTACATCTCTGGCTCCCTCCCAACCACAGAGGGTCCACACATATATATTCAGGTAAACATGAAACATATTTCAATAACAAAATAAACACACAATTGTATAGATGACGTACCATGAAGCTTCTCTAAGAAGATAACCTCAATATAACGGCATGTCATCCACTAAGGTTTTCTGTTGCATGGGTCTATTGGGCCATTGGTGAGACCCACAGACGCAACCACATGCATACAAATATCAGGAAAAGGGTAAAATAAAAAAGGTGATACATGAAATTCATACAATTAAATAACTCAGCTGTATAAAGTATTACATGGATATACTGCACTGGTCATGGTGGGTTCAAAGACCGTGAAAGAGCAGACTTATTGGTGGGCAATACTGTGGTTGATTGTACAGTAATGAGAAGAGATAGGGCCGAACTTGTAATGAAAGCAATGGATTTACTACAGATGAAAAAAATCCTGGAAGTGGTTGAAAAGGTGTAGAGGATTGACATCAAGCAAAATATAAAAACTCATTTTGTGACATTGACTGTATCTGAGTGGGAGACTTCTCAAATCATTACACAGTGTCATCATTTAAATCTCTGTATGAAAGATAGTTCTAGAGAAATCCCCCATTGCTGGGAGAGGAATGTTTCTCCCTGGCATAGTAATAAATCCATTCACTTTGTGCTGAAGAAGTTAGGATTGTGGATCTGACTTATGATGTCTTGTTTACAAAGTGGATTTCTTTAGAGGTCTCTATTGATTATCACATGCATCTCTAGAGATCTCTATGGATTATCCCATGCAACTTCGGAGTTAAGTACTATGAGTGTTACTCTCAGCAGATGGCATACCACTTCACTGAGAGGCGTACATATGCAGTAACATGAATACAATGAATTAAGTCCTCTATGTACTTTCAAACTTTTAAGCCCACATTGGAGATAGGAAATAAGAGCAAGTTCCTTATATTTTCTGAAGATAGCAACCAACCAGTGAATCTTGTTTAACCAAGTTTAACATCATGTTGAATTATTTCCCCTGATTTATGTTTCCAAATTTCATGTTCATCATTTATTAATTGAAATATTTATTTATTTAGGGTTGGGGTTAGCTACGTAAAGCACAACTATCCTGAACCTAACCCAAACCATAAAAAATAATATTTAAATTATTAAATGATGAACATGAAATTTACAAACATAGACAAGGGAAATAACAACTATGTTGTGATGTCTACTTGTACTGTAACAGGGAGGGAGTTACCTTAAATACCTTGAAAAAAAATACTATTCGCCCATTTCCGTGTGTTTGAATATATACATTCAAATTATTAATCTCAAAACAAACATAAAGTCGATTTAATAATAATATGCTTTGACGTATCGCTAATTGAACTTTAAAAAAGGAATACTGCAAAGACGGATGTTCCAGGCCATTGGCGCAAATAAAACAGTGATATAACTCATTTTAATTCTCTGGACTACATCCTGCTGGAAATCTAGTAGGCCCATTGTCTTGCTAAGAGAGGTCCAGCGGGAGTTTGAAAATGAACGCTGAAAAAGAAGAAGAAAATAGGGATAAGAAAAAACAAAAACTATGAGCAATCTTTAGACAAGAAAAGTTAACTTGCTTCAGTAATATTCAGTCTAGCACATACTCTCTTACTTCCCCTTTTTCTATCTTGATTATATGTACAAGTTCGATAACTTTTATTGTTCAAGATTTGAGCTGGTTTGAAATGTCAGAACTGTGAAAATACGAGGATAGTTTGTAATGATAGCATTTTTTGGTGGAGAGACATTTCTGTTCCTTATCTTACTCCATGTTAAAGAAATAGCAGGCATTGCACGTAAAGATAGCGTTGTTTATTTTTTCAAGCAGGTTATGCCGTCTGAAAATGAAGCATTTATAAAGTATATATAACACACACACACATATATATATATATATATATATATATATATATATATATATATATATATATATATATACACACACACACACACTCATATATCTGGAGGTCGTCATGACTGACTTAACCAAAACTGCGATTTCACTATTTTCTAATGGTTATAACTAGGATATAACAAACTTGGACTAGCGTCCGCGGTTATAAGTAACATACCTCAAGAGGCTGTAAAGCGACATTATTGGTCTATCTGAATAGTTTATAAATATGCACCAGCTTTCGAGGTAAAAAAAAAGACGGAGGAGTGTTTAAGTCAAAGTTGAGAAAGTACATTGAGAAATTAATGAAACTTACCATAATTAGGTTAGATTTTTACACTAACCTTTATTACTTATATTCACTGTTGGCGTGGGCCGTTTGTCGCCGAGGCCCGAAAAGGGAGCACATAATAGCAACACTGTTTACCTTCCATGCATGTCGTAAGAGGCGACTAAGGACGTTATGGGATGGAGCTGGCTATCCCATCCCATATAGGGTCAGTGACCAAAGCCATGCTGAAGTTGGATGTGTCAGGTCGAAAGGTGCATATATCGCAGCAATGCTGTAAACCATGACACAACGCATTCCGTTCTCCGGACTACATCCTGCTAATCTGCAGGAGTTTGAGAACGAACGCAGAAGAAGAAGAAGACTGTTTGGTGTGTCGGAGTAGTTCGAATGATAGATAAATTAAAATAGAAATTAAGAAAGGAAATAAATACGATTAATTAAAGGAAATCAAATGGATATATTAGATATGGAGGATTTCAATCTGGTTTAGCAAAGCAGAGTTGATCACGTGTATGTTTTTAGCAGGGAAACTGATAACTAACATAGAATGACTAGATTATCCCGTTTATCTGGGACTGTTCCCTTTTGGGGGCTGTTGTCTCAATGCAATTCAAAGGGGACGCTAAAGTATAATTTTTCTCCCATTTCAGCCCCGTTTTGTCCCCTTATTTATAAATATGACATCTCCGCAACAGTTCTTGAAACTTTAGGCGTTATTAATTTTTATCCAATGTCATATCGACAATTTATACAAAATGGGAGATTACCCTCTATGAACAAAGTTTTTCATTATTTTCATATTTACTCAGTGAGAGTAGTGGAATTGAAGGATTTCTGTGAATTTGTAGAAATAGAATGTAAACGTGTTATTGGAAGTGTGAAAACTAGACGATTATCATTACTGCCAGCTGTGAGTAAGGTTAATGATATGCCCTATGTATGATGGACTCAAGTCCTATTTTCTGTCACAAAATAAATGTCCTACACTACTAAATCATTTTTTAATTATCAGAATTCATTACTTTGGTTCCATTTCCTCCAAAGCCAGCTGAAAATATTATCTGCAACAGTAATGAAAATATAAAGGAATAATAATTTTGGCAACTGAAATGGCAGAAGACTAGAGGCGTTAAGACTTTTTATGCTGCTTGTCTCCTAATTGTCTAATTTTTTAAGTCTGGGAAAAGCCGAAATGTCCCCTTTTTTGGTCTAGGAAATCTGATCACCCTAAACTAACAGTATCGCTGAAAAGTAGTGAATCAGATTAAGGTGGTTGGTTGGTTGGTTGCTGATCCAGCGGTCCATGGGCTCATGCCATTTGACCCAATGCCATTAAAATGGCATTATATTGCTGGGGAGTGAATCAGATTAAGATAAAAGAGGAATGCGAAAGCGATTTCGAAGAAGTTATATCTGAAACTTTATGTGTTGGTTTAAAAGAGCAACATATCGCAATATTTCTGTAAGTTGCAACACAGCTCATCAATACCGCCAGGGCAAGCAAAACCTTGAACTGAAAAATAACACACAACTCCGACATTCGCTTGCATTGACCAATTAACATCTGCATTCTGCGGCCACCAATTTGCCATCAACTCTTGGATACCTTAATTCGACAAAATATTATCTTAAACTTTCTGCTGTCCTCCTAATTATCAGCAATAAGTACGGAGTTTTAAACGAATACAGTTTATACTAAAACTGGTGTATGTATGGCCTCCGAATTTATCGTCCGTGTTCGATAAGATTTGATTACAC
Organism: Meghimatium bilineatum; assembly: GCA_034231615.1. NCBI lineage: Eukaryota > Metazoa > Mollusca > Gastropoda > Stylommatophora > Philomycidae > Meghimatium > Meghimatium bilineatum. Next base: position 48,704,885 of record CM067316.1, read on the forward strand.
TAACAACTATCAGGCAGCACATATAATATTCTTGTTTGGGAGCACCTTATTGATGCATTGAACTCTAATCTTAGAAAGAATTTAATTTTGAACATCTACGACAAAACCCAGGTAAATAAATTATAAAAAACATAACATGTGCAAACTCAACCTTCTTGTCAGCACTGTTCATCACAACAAAACAATAACTATTGACTTTATTTTATCCAAAGTAAAAACCACTTTAGCAAGCAATAAATGTCTGCCTGTCTGTGATACTTCTACCTATAAACTTGACATGCGTGGTTTCAGAGTACGCCTATATAATTTCTTACTTTTTTACACTCAGTTTTTGCCTTCTTGCATTTACTTAACGTTGGCAAGTAATAAATACACCAAACCAAATCACATTAAAATTCAAGTTTATTCAGCAAAAGAAATACTAGACACGTGAAACAATATGGACATATTTAAGACCACTTTTCAGACGCTGCCATTCTACAAAAGTTCATTTTTGCATATTTAATTTTAAATATATCTAATTTTAAAAATTCCATTGCGATTGTATAGTGCCTACCTATTGTAAGTAAAAAAAAGTAAAGTAACCCATAGCATTTATTAATGCCGTAGGTGTGTGATATGTTAGCGATCTCACATTTCATAGGCTCTGCAAACGAGGGCGGTAGCCATCTCCTCTCCCTCGCTATACTTACGTATATTATGTTTTGCTCATTAGTTCTATTAGATGGGCCGTGGTAATACGGTTCGGTACTGACCTCTAACTACGATTCGAAGGAATGGAGAGAATTCACCAATGATGTAACCAAAGGTGCATTTCTATGTGACAAAGGAACTTAAACATAGGGTGTCTCTTCTTTCATTTACTTAAAATTAAAATATCTATCTGTAATTTTGTCTCTTCAATCAACTTCATTGTTTTGTTGTAGATGTGGTGAAATGTCTAGTCATCTAAAACACTGCTTCTCAATCGCCGGGCCACCGTAACTTGTCTACCGCGTCGTTACAGCTTCTCAATCGCCAAGCCGCTGTAACATGTATACTGGGTCGTTAAAGCAAAATTAATTAAACTGGTTACTAAAAACTCTTACCTTACCTACTAATAAAAATATATAATAAAGTATATAAAAAAAAACATACAATAAAACTACACAGGACAAATCTCAACGTGTCGGTCCAAAGGGGACCTTTTTCAAGAGACAAACAACTATAAAACAAAACAATAATACATAAAATAGATGACTGAAAAGTAAGTGTTTTTAGTAACCAGTTTAATTCATTTTGCTTTACCATATGTTCCTTCGGTTACTGCAGCACTCTCCACTTTGTCGGACACAGATGGAAGACACGTTCAACAGAAATCCGAAGGGGATTAGGGCAGGCAATAACAACAATTAGCCTGTTATTTTCTTTGATTAGTGAGAGATACATTGTTACGTGTACAACTGCTGTTACTTATTCATTCATCAGGTGCCATGCCGGCTGACATAGGCGATCATGGTTCTCCACAGCTCTCTATCCTCAGTATTTTGTATCAAGATCGTTGATTTTTTCCTGCCGTATCAGGTTGTTAAACTGTCTAATATTTTCTCACGGTGTCGTCTTCTGTCTCTGTTGTCTTCAATCTTGCCTGTTGTGACTATGTTCTCCAAACCTCTTTGTATAATATCGTGGCCAAAAATTTAAGATTTTCTTTTTCGTATATTATTGATTAAACTCCATCTCACATTTGACACTTTCAACACCTCCACATTAGTTTTCCTGACAGTCCATGGTATTCTCAGCATTCTTCTATAGAACCACATCTCTACTGTCTCTAATTTCACTTTCCAGTTTGTTTATTGTCCAAACCTCGCATCTAGATGTTAGTATAGGAGTTATATAGCACTGTAGAACTCTCTTTCTCACCTCTAATGACAAGGTAATATTACACAGTATATTTTTCATTTTTGTGAATGTTGTTTTTGTCTGCCTTACTCCTCCCCATCGGATTTCTGTTGAACTTATTCCATCTGCTGTAATCGTTGTACTTAAATATTTGAATTGGTGGACCTGTTTTAATACTATATAATTCACTTTGATGTTGCAAGTTGTGTTATTTTGTTTCTTTGAAATAACAATTACTTGTGTTTTCTTAATATTTAAGAAGAGGCCTTTCTCTTTACTGGCTGTGACTACTACATTAATTAATTCTTGAAGGTCTTCCTCACTTTTAGCAATCAGAACAGTGTCATCCGCATATCTAAAATTATATATGTTATGTCCTCCTACTGATATTCCTGGGATATCAAATATTTCACGAATTATCGTTACTAACATACATTGGAACAATAAGAGAACATTACAATCAGTTCTAAAATAATAAATTTTGCTTTTGAGACAGTTGAATTGATGAGACAAGTTTATTGGAATAAATGTTTTATCTCATATATATATGTAGTATTCACGACTCAAAACAGGCGTGGAAATGATTTCAACCTAATCTAGTTTCTTTTCAAAATGATGATCTTCATTGTTAAAGTCAGAAAATGAACATAGAAAAATCGTTGTTTCTCAAACAACTGTAACCGCCAATGTTTATTTAAGTATTTTAAAACGCCTATTGGGGATGATTTCCAGAGTTCGACCAGAGCATTCTGTATTTGTTTGTTGATCACAATTGCACGATAATACAAGGGCTCATTTTTAGCCAGAAAACAATGACGCGTTCTCAACCATTCACCATACTCCCCAGACGTGTCCCACATGAGTATTTTATAGTCCCAAAACTAAAGTTATTATTAAATGAGCGCTTATTTGATAATATTTTTAACACCGAAAGTGTTTAACACGTAATCTAACGGAATAACAAAAGACTACTTCCAGAGGGCATACCAGTATTTTGTTTAGATTGTGTCACTCGCTGTATCAATATCAAATTGATTACTTTAAATAAAACCACTGGTAAAATGACAGTAAGTTCTTTTCTTTGTTTTAGTTTTTCAATCAGTTTCACGATTTTATTGTCGGACTTTGTAGAATTTATTTGGATTAGATCTTGAGCTTATAATATTTCTTTTTTTTAAAACCGGATTTTTACAAAGGTTAAGAAGCACTGTTCCAAGAGACTTCCAATAAACTTGAAGCTTCATAAAAAAAACTAAAAAAAACCTTTTCTAGTTTAGTGAAAGATTCCTTGTGCAAGTTATTACGTTAAATATTCATGTATTATTAATTTGATAGACTAAGACATTTTGGTATTAACTCCTTCATTCTTACACAAGGATACCTTGTTTAAGTCATCAATAAGCCCATACCTGCCAGGGTCGTAGGGGTACTACATTGTACTCATCAATATACAGACTCATCAATATACAGACTCATCAATATACAGACTCATCAATATACAGACTCATCAATATACAGACTCATCAATATACAGACTCATCCATCCATTTTTATCTCCAGCTATGCTGATGTGTGAGGAAACAATCTGTCATATCCAGCATTTGATGCTGTTTCTTTATGATTTTCTTTGTCTGCCTCCGCTCTTTGCACCATTAACTGTTCATTGTACTTTGTTGCTGTTCGTTCATCACAAGTGATGATGGCCATTTGTTACATACACTTTTGAACTTCAATTAGCGTTTCAATTCAATTTGATTATGAAATTCAATTCATGTCTATGAGTTCGTAGATGGCTAATAAACCATATTCGAGTTGCAAATGTCATTGGATAGCCCAGGCATGGAAAGACCACCGTAGACGGTTTTTGGTCTATTCGTAAAATTCAATCTACTCTTTATTGTTGAGCTGCTGCATTTCTTTTTTTTTTTCACAATTTTTTTTATTACTGTAGAGTGCCATGTAGATCTATTTTGTGCAAGTTCTTTCCATGTATCTTGGTTTATTTCAAAGGCTTTCACTGAGATCTTTAACGAGCCGTTGTAGCGCTTCTTTTGGCCACCTTGAGATCGTGTAACCTTCTCCAGCTCACCATATATAAGTATCTTTGACAGGCGATGGTCTGGCATATGTACCAAGTGACCTGCCCAACAAATCTGTGTCTGCATCAGGATAGTGTTAATGCTGGGGATACTAGATCTGTCAATGACAGTGGTATCTGAAATCTTGTCTTGTCATCTGATGTTCATAACCTTTCTGAGACAAGTTCTATGAAAGTGATTGAGTTTCCTCGCATGTTGTCTATTCACAGTCCATGTTTCACTAGCGTATAACAGCACTGGAAGTCCCACTGTTCTGTAAACTTTTTATAGTATTGTTTTAGATAAGGAATCATGTCTGCATTCATGTTCAAACCATGCATGTTTTAATTGTTTCACTATTGAAAGTAATGGTTCTTGTGGACATGCATACATCTCTATCAAAGCAAAATGAATTAAACAGGTTACAAAAAACACCTACCTTGCCTATGAATAAAAATATATAAAAAAGTATATATATAAAAAACATACAATAACACTAAACAGGACAATTCTTCACGTATCGGCTCAAATGGAACCTTTTTCAAGAGACAAACAACAGTAAACACCACAATAATAAACAAAATAGATGACTAAGCCTGTCTAAAGTCACGTCTCCAAAACATAAAACCACGTCTCCATGACGCAGGATTGGAAACACATCTAGTAAAAGAGAAAATGCGTGCATTCATTATAAACAAACTAGAAAGTGGGAAATTAGAGGCAATATAGATGTGGTTGGGGTGTTTATAATGAATATCTTCCTTCCCCAAACTCACTCACCCCACCACCACACAACCTCATCATTACTCATCATTCATTATCATATGCCATTCTGGTTGACGTAGGCGACCATGAATCTCTGTCCACAGTATTGTTATCAGGATCGTTGTTGTTTCCATGCCTTGCTAGGTTGTCAAACTAATATTTTCTCACGTTGTCCCCATCTGTCTCTGTTCCCTTCAGTCTTGTCTGTTGTGACTATGTTCTTAAAACCTACCTGTCTGATAAAGTGACAAAAGGGGTCTTTTTCTTATATTATTCTTGCATTTATTATAAACAACCCAACCACATCTATATTGCCTCTAATTTCCCACTTTCCAGTTTGTTTATAATGAATACGCATTTTCTCTTTTACTAGATGTGTTTCCATACCTGCGTCATGGAGACGTGGCTTTATGTTTTGGAGACGTGGCTTTAGACAGGCTAAGTCATCTATTTTGTTTTTTATTGTGGTGTTTACTGTTGTTTGTCTCTTGAAAAAAGTTCCATTTGAGCCGATACGTGGAGAATTGTCCTGTTTAGTTTTATTGTATGTTTTTTTATATATATACTTTTTAATATATTTTTATTAATAGGCAAGGTACGTGTTTTAGTAACCTGTTTAATTCATTTTGCTTTACTATTTGTTCATTTGGTTACTGCGGCACCCTCCACTTTGTCGGACACCCTCCGACCATTTGGTTATTTATATACATCTCTATCGTATCTCTTACGTACACATTTGTATTATGCTCTTTATAAGAAATTGGTAGAATTCGTCTGTAACATTTGTTTTCGAAGGCCTGCACCCTAACACCCTGTTATATTCTTTATATCTTCAATTAGTTTTGTTTCTATCTCTGCAGTTCCTGTGCACCCATTTATTATTAATTCCCTTGTCGATATACATGTCTTCATTTGTACTCTCATGTAATCATAGTCATTGCCGTCTTTTGCGTGTACTGTGCTGTTTCGTTCTTGATAAGGGCTTGTGCTCGAAAAGCTAGTATATGTGTTTTTTACTGTTCGCTTTCAGTGATTGAAAACCTTGGGTTTTCAATGTTCACATATATGACCATAGTTATTTCTGGAGTCTTACCTGTAATAAACAACTATATCGTAGTCTATAATTCGATAAGAGAAGACTGAAAAATATCGTCTTTCAGGTATAAAAGCCTTCCAGGTAAAATCACTGTTAAGAAAAAAACCACCTTCCGAGTAAAATCACAATTCTGGTAAAATTACAGTTCGGATTAAACCGCCTTCCTGATAAATTCACATTTTTAATAAATCCTCTGTGCTGCTAAAACCATAGCTCTATTAAAACTGCCTTCCAGGTACAACCGCTGTTCTAGTAAATCATCGTTCTGGCAAAACCACCTCCTGGGTAAAACCACCGTTCAGTTAAACCGATGTTCTGGGAAAACAGACATTCAGATAACAATTTTTGATCAGATAAAAGCGCATGGAAAAACTGCAATTTGGCTAAAACCTCTATTCTGGTAAATCATCCGTTCTGGTAAATCATCCGTTATTGTAAAACCTTCGTTCTGGTAAAACCGTTATTGAGGTAAGACCTTCGTTCTGGTAAAACCGCTATTGAGGTAAGACCTTTGTTCTGGTAAGACCGTCGTTCATGTATTATACTTGAAAAAAGTTTTACCATTCTCAAAAATCAGATACAATTATTAAAACAAAATGACATCACATTGATAAACATCTCAAATGTAGCAACGATCGTAGAGTGCTGCTGATGTCATCTTGTGTAAAATGGTCTTAGCCATAGTAGCCATTGGGTGAGTATAATTACGATGTTTCTCTCACACAATAACAGATTCAGTTGAGCTGAACGTTTCAAAACGCCGAGGGTTCTGTGACAGACGGTTCACGATCGATGTTCCTGACTCCTATTTCATAATCCACAAATACACGTGCCGAATTGACAGACGCATCATAACTGGGTCTTCATTCACGATGAATTTCTATAGTTTTCACTCTTAAATTTCTCGGAGTAGGAGACATTCCACACAGCCGATCTGTGAAGTCATCTGGGTATAAAAAAAATACCAGGGAGAAAATTTCTCCATTGAACAAAATGATACACGTTCTATTGCTCATAATTCTCGTGGATATAATCAAAACAAACAAAACAAAACAGCTTTCACTGATGTAAAAAAAAAATAATAAACAACAGATAACAGGCGGCTGCTCCACTTTAGTACATATCAATAGTGGGGCTGTCATCTTTGAGCTGCTACTATAACTCTAAATTGTTCTTCCACAGCCTGCTTGTCTGTCCATCCATCCATCCATCCATCCATCCATCCATCCATCCATCCATCCATCCATTCATCCATCCATCCATCCATCCATCCATCCATCCATCCATCCATCCATCCTCCATCCATCCATCCATATGCGGCGCACAGGGAAGAAACCAGATTTCTCCAATTTGGACGATGTGATACTAATGTGTGTAGTTATTGCATGTTGTTAAGATCCATAGTTTTGCTCTATTTGATGGTTATTCTGTTAACAATTTCTCTTGATCTTCCTCTTTATCTCTTGTCATCTATTACTCATTTTATCTCTTGTCATCTATTTCTCATTTTTTCTCTTGTCATCTATTACTTTGTAGTTGCGGTCTATTTTAATTCATACTAAGTACATGTACGACGTAAGTCCATATTTATTTTCTTATTAGGAATATATATTTTGTTCATAATGCGCTCTAGTTTTTCTGCACTGCATTCATAAATCGTTTTCTTATCCCCCCCCCCCCCATAAAAGAAACATGTAGCTAAAAGTTGTTATTATGTCCTAACTAACATAATACGATAAAGTTCGCGAAGTCTTAGAGAAAATAAACAGCTTTTATTTTATTTTTGTGAAATGTTGAAAGGCGTGTTTACCTGCATAATTTATGATTATACGTAACAGGGTATTCGTTCTTCCATATTTGTATATGTTGTGTGTACATTTTCGACATAAATTTCGTTTTAGTTTCGTTTCACAGAGAGAGGTTAATCCAGGCTTTTCATTGGCTGACATCACACGTATTCAGAAAGTGATCAATAGAAATCTTAGAGTAGCCTTTCCCAGTGAGGTGCAGTAACGTAGTTTAAAGGTCTGCTACTGTGAAAGGTTGCAAAGCTGCTCTTCCTTTAGAATCGCTCAAGTATATCATTGTTAAATAGGATATCACTCCGAAATCAAATCTGGGTGCACGAGAAGAATAATTAGGAATCTATATAAATTCGTTGATGCTGAAAGAAGATTCTTATTTTTTTCTTCAATGAAATTAGTTGCGCCTTCTATTTAGTTATGTGGTTCAGTGCATCCAATTTCAGCACACGATTATGTCAGAAATATTTTAATTAGGTTATGAACGTCACTGGCAGTTGGGTGTCTTCTTTTTTATTCTTAGATAACAAGGACATTTTAACATTTCTGAAGAGGTCAAAAGTCAAGAGAATATGTGTATCACGAAACCATAGAGAGGAAAGAGGTTAAAAGTGTCTTTAATATCGGAATCAGTAACATCAAGAGGTTAAAAGTGTCTTTAATATCGGAATCAGTAACATCAAGAGGTTAAAAGTGTCTTTAATATCGGAATCAGAACATCAAGAGGTTAAAAGTGTCTTTAATATCGGAATCAGCAACATCAAGAGGTTAAAAATGTCTTTAATATCGGAATCAGTAACATCAAGCGGTTAAAAATGTCTTTAATATCGGAATCAGAACATCAAGAGGTTAAAAGTGTCTTTAATATCGGAATCAGCAACATCAAGAGGTTAAAAATGTCTTTAATATCGGAATCAGTAACATCAAGCGGTTAAAAATGTCTTTAATATCGGAATCAGTAACATCAAGAGGTTAAAAGTGTCTTTAATATCGGAATCAGGTATCAAGAGGTTAAAAGTGTCTTTAATATCTTAAACTTAATTGCTTGTATATAAATGCTGCGAAAACGAGAAGGTGTGTTCTGACCCTACAAGTTTAAGAAACACGAAAGAGGGGAGTCCCCAATCCATAATCGACACGCACACACTTGTAATTTGTGCAAGATCAGAAAATCAATGTCATATTGTGTGGGAATATAGGAAATGTGCAATGAAGTAAGTATAGTCTTAACCAGACATGATGTTCATGATGTGTGTCATATGATCTAATCTTTCCAGAACGTAGTCTTCCTGATGAATCTTCTACAATACCCGTTGTCTCTGGTAAGTTTTCCCGCCTCCATTAGCGACATGTGCTTACATTGCTGAATATCTCTTGTCTAACGACGTCGTGGTCGGCCTCTGCCTCTACTTCCTTCTATCGTCCCCCTTCAACAGCACTCGTTCCATGCCATCTTTGTGAAAATGTATCAAACAGGGCCGTAGATACGTTTTCAGTATGGAGGTGAAGGGTTTACCTTAAAAAAAAAGGAATTCGGTTTTTCGTGTGGTATATTTCCAGAATTTTGATGAAAATTTTAACAACATTTTCGTCAAAAAACGTTAATGGATGAGTTTTATCTACATGCTTGCTAAATGTTTAGTATTAAAAGTTTATGTTCTGATTTACTAGGGGAAAGGGGGGGAGAAAGTGGTGGTGTTTGAAAATCCCACCACGGGCTAGGTTAGGTTTTGAACGGGTATTAAATGTGAATTTTCTCAGGATTTGTGAATGAGTATTAAATGTTAACTCTAGCGATTTGCGAATGAGTATTAAATGTTAACTATAGTGATTTGCGAATGAGTATTAAATGTTAATTCTAGGGATTTGTGAATGAGTATTAAATTTTAACTCTAGCGATTTGTGAATGAGTATTAAATGTTAACTCTAGGGATTTATGAACGAGTACTAAATGGGAAATAACTCTAAGATCTGTGAGAGAATATCATATGTGAACCGACTTCAGAGATTTGTGAACGAGTATGATATTTGAACTAACGCTAGAGATTTGTGAATGTGTAACAAATATGGAATTATTCTATCTGTTTGTGAATGTGTGTCAAATGTGATTAACTACATCTGTGTCTATTTTGTTATATATTTATTTCTTAACTCTTGGTGTGTGCATACATTTCTATGTTTGTTTAGGTGTAGTTGTATACATATGTTTATGTCTATATTTAGTTTCACATTCATTCCATGCGTTTTCAAATGATGATTCTTCTTGTATCCTTCCTTCCCCAAACTCACTCACCCCACCACCACACAACTTCATCATTACTCATCAATCATTATCATATGCCATTCTGGTTGGCGTAGGCGACCATGGCTCTCTGTCCACAGTATTGTTATCAGGATCATTGTTGTTTCCATGCCTTGCTAGGTTGTCAAACTAATATTTTCTAACGTTGTCCCCATCTGTTTCTGTTCCCTTCAGTCTTACCTGTTGTGACTATGTTCTTAAAACCTGCCTGTCTGATAAAGTGACAAAAGGGGTCTTTTTCTTATATTATTCTTGCATTCATTATAAACACCCCAACCACATCTTTATTGCCTCTAATTTCACACTTTCTAGTTTGTTTATAATGAATGCACGCATTTTCTTTTTTACTAGATGTGTTTCCAATCCTGCGTCATGGAGACGTGGTTTTATGTTTTGGAGACGTGGCTTTAGACAGGCTAAGTCATCTATTCTGTTTATTATTGTGGTTTTTACTGTTGTTTGTCTCTTGAAAAGGTTCAATTTGAGCCGATACGTGGAGAATTGTCCTGTTTAATTTTATTGTATGTTTTTTTATATATACTTAAAAAATATAAATAAAAATATATAAAATTTTTTATTCATAGGCAAGGTAAGTGTTTTCAGTAACCTGTTTCCTTTACTATTTGTTCATTCGGCTACTGCGGCACCCTCCACTTTGTCGGACACCCTCCGACCATTTGGTTATTTATATTTGTCAAATGTGAACCATAAGAAATTGAGAACAAGTATCAAATGTGAACCCTAAGAAATTGAGAACAAGTATCAAATGTGGACTAACTCTAACTATTTGCGAACGTGTGTACAGTTACATGATTTATTCTTACAAGGATAGTAAACTATCTCTGATATACAAGATGTAACAGACATTCTAGCTGACTGAGCAATATTTGCTATCACACTAGACAGAGGAAATAAAAGTAGTAGTTAATACGGAATCCATATCATTATTGCGAAAATAGGGACTATTCCAATTTGCACAGTGTTTATGATTTTATATACTGGTGGATGATGATGATGATAGAGAGAGAGAGAGAGAGAGAGTACAAATTGTTACTTTGTTCTTCCTGTCATACTGTCGCTGCTGTAAATCATTATTTATAGCGACGCTCTTTGAGACTTAATTTACTATGGCTGTCCTCGTTTCAGATTCGATCTATGCACATCTTTAGCCATCTCCAAATTTTAGGTTTTGACGTTGATCTACTGCCATGGGCATATTGGTGTCGTTGTAATAGGTAAGAAGATATGTTGATATCGCCGTAAGAAGTGGGTAGACTTGTTGGTATAGCTGTGAGAATTTGGGGACATGTTGGTATAGCTGTGAGAATTTGGGGACATGTTGGTATAGCTGTGAGAATTTGGTGACATGTTGGTATAGCTGTGAGAATTTGGTGACATGTTGGTATAGCTGTGAGAATTTGGTGACATGTTGGTATAGCTGTGAGAATTTGGTGACATGTTGGTATAGCTGTGAGAATTTGGTGACATGTTGGTATAGCTGTGAGAATGTGGTGACATGTTGGTATAGCTGTGAGAATTTGGTGACATGTTGGTATAGCTGTGAGAATTTGGTGACATGTTGGTATAGCTGTGAGAATTTGGTGACATGTTGGTATAGCTGTGAGAATTTGTTAGTTATTTTACTTTACCATCCAACAGAAGAAAACCCAATTCTTGCCGGGATTGAAACCCTGAACCTCACGGTTGTGAGATCAATCTGGGACCTCTCGGCCACGCACTATAACTCCTCACTTACGGAAAAGTTACTATACACAATAATAAGCAGTGGTTTTTCATTTTAAAAAGTCCAATAAAACGAAATACATTTTTGATCTTGTAAGGAAACACGATTTTATCATCCGTATCATTAAGGCATATGTGTAACCATGAAACTGATCAGACCCTCAGAATGGAAATCCTTCGATATCTGTAAGATGACTGATCAATGCGACTTTGATTGAAATTCTAGATGTTGGTTCATAAAACAACCAAGCACGTGTGTATGTTTAAAATCCCTATTTTCCTAAGGGTTTTCATTTTGTTCTGTTACATATTTATAAATCGCTATTAAAGTGAAGCATTTGTTGATTTTTTGACACGAAGAGTTGATCTAAGTAGCGGGTGTTAACTGCTCATCACAAGGTAAAGATGTAAATAGTAATAACTATTTAATTCGTTATAAAACTCGATGATGACTAAAGTTTCAAACTTGTTTTGTTGCATTTCTCTGGTGCGCGCGGAAATGATTGAAAAGTCAAAATCTTGCATATAATCCATTGCCACATATGTGATAGGTATGGTCATAGTTGGACAGCTGTCTGTTTTTTTATTCTGTCCTTCCATGTATTACATTTTCTTTGTGGCTTTGAGATTTGATACGAACACTTTTGCTGTTGTTGCTGAGTCACATTGAGCCACAGACTCCCAGGATGTGACGTCAATGTTGAAGTTCTTTAGAGACACTTTAAGAGTTTCATTGCAGCATTACTTCCGTCCACTGGTAGTGGTTTTTCATAGGGGAGCTCGTCATACATCATAAGATGTAAATAAGTTAAAGAATTTCACAATCTTAACGTGCATAAGTTCACCAAGATAATAACTAAGATGATTATATCCTGAATATTCGACATTTTCTTGACTTAAAGGGCTGCAGACAAATTGAATTTTACAGTGTATATTTGAATCGAAAGAGGGTGGGTATAGAGCGGAAAGTCTGGGTTAAAATAAATTAAATATGGGTAGAATTCGTGTAGCATTTTTTTTAGGTCAAGAGATTTAATTAGGTAGATTATAAACAAAGTAAGCACGTTTGTCATTACACCCAAATACCTGTTCTAACCACGGTTGTCAGTCATTCAATTTCATTGCCAGATTGGTTAAATTTTACCATTTTAAACTATTACGGACATGGGATTTTATATTTTATCCATTTGTATATTCATGATTGTTTTGGCCTTTTCACAATTTATCCACTTTCACATACTTTCTTAAGCATAAATTTAACTAAAAATTACTTTCAGTTGTTTTTCTCGATATATGTTCATTACATTTTAAATATTATTTATTCTGTTCACCTAATAATTGTAGAAAGAAAGTGTGAAACTATCGGAACGATCAAGGAGAAGAGACAGAGGAAGACAAAGAGAGAAGTTGCTGGATGAGCTGGCATGGTTGAGAGAATGTCACAAACTGAACATAAACGTTAATGACACAAGTTAATAACACTTGTTTCTGACTTGTGAAGAAGCATGATCGTCATGCTAGTGGTTCTCAACCCTTTCTGGCCCACGGTCGTCGTTTAGAAAATATTTTCTCCCGTGGTTCCTTAAAAAACCGATCATTGACTTTTTCTGTAAGACACATATACGCTACTCTTTAAGTTTTATCAATTGTGTTATTCGTTGAGTTATTTACCGAGGCTCTGTAAGATTTATCGATATCAATCTTGTCGTTTACTATTTAAATTGTTACCTTTTCATGATCTCCCAGGACGGGTATGTGGTTCCCTGGGAGGGAGGGGGAGATATGTCCTACGTTGAGAACTACTAGCCTACTTCATTTGACATGACACTTGATTGATTGTTTTACAACCTATCGTTTTATATAATTCTAGTCTCCATGCTTGAAAAATGATCTCCTAAAACACCTACGCTGTTTTCAATTATGTAATTTTTCTCTTACTAAAGTTTTTGTAGCTGCACGCAATACGATCTGTACATCAACTTTTTCTATTGAGTTTTGCTTACATTAGAGTAGATTGGTTGTATTGAATACTGCAGTAAAACTGTATACCGTGTTGTAAATGAATTTAAAAAAATTAGAAATTTTATTTTAAGAAGTTAAACATCTTTTATACGACCAGCAGATACACGGTTTGAACGTTTCAACCGAAAGGTATTTATAAAGGTACAAAAACAAACACACACTGGGACGATGCAGCAGAAATACTACATGGACTTGAAATTGACATATATAAGAATAAGAGAGTAGTACAAAAGACAACTATTGAAGAATGTGAAATAACATGGCAAGAAATTCATTATACAAGAAAAATGTTAAATTAAAATAATAATAATGCCTTTGTAATCATCTTTTTCTTTATACTGACATTGTTTTATATATATATAGAGTGAGACATTATATCTGAAAATAAGAATTCTACGAGTAACAAAAAGAGATAGAATCATAAATGAAAACATCAGAAGACTAACAAACACAATGTCAATCCTGGATTATATCATAAAACAACATATTAAATGGTTTTCACATGTTTCAAGACTACAATCAGGCAGTACTCGTCAAAAGGCACTACTATACAGAAGATTTATCTAGCTCTCAGATTGTTTGAGAATCTGAAAATTTATCTAGTTCTCAGAGAGTTTGAGAATCAGAAGATTTATCTCAGAGTGTTTGATAACAGAAAATGTGCAACATTATGGATAGCAGGATCGAACCATGATAGCAATCTGACTGGGAGGGCACAGTGGCATTTTAAAAAAAGCCAACTATTGTACTATTGTGGAATATAGGAAATATTTTTTCAACTGGGTATTTATAGAAAACATCCAAAACAAATAATAATTCACTCCACTTGAGGACAACAATACAGAATTTGTTTAAAATTTTTGCTGTTATCTTGTTGTCAGGGAAGAACAGAGTAAAAAAAAAAATACGTTAACAAAACAGTAACTTTTTTTCTCTTCCACATTCCAGTAAATCAATGGTGAAGGTTGTCTTATATCGTTTTCTTAATAAAAATGCAAATATGTATTAAAGAAATAAATCCCAAGTGTCGTTGAACCAATCAACATTCTATTTGTGTGAGGACTGTTCAACACAGACCAATTGTAAGGAAAAAAAACAGAAATAGGTCAGGAGTATCGCCAATATTTAAGCGCACGTCATTCTAACATCAGCCACAAAAATAGGAATCAATTCGACTAAAAAGTCTTCATCTGGACACACACACATACAAACAACAGAAACGAATACCACAGGGAGACAAATAGTATGATAGGAACAGATAACAGTGGCACAATTGGATTTTTTTAAAAAAGATAGAAGGGCAGGGAAAAGAAAAACGTACAAGGTACGAAAAAATAAAAGGCACAAGAATAAGTATGATAAATGAAAATGAATGAATAAGTAAGTAAATCAAAATCTACTTATAAATCTATCTATCTATTTGTTAAACCCATTGTTGCATTTCAGCGTCAGAGTTAGAAGAATTTTCTGGAGATGGAGCGCTTCTGTGCTGAGTGTATTGTAAAATTTGTCTCCTTTTTTAATTTAGAGGTCCATCGTTTTTGTGGTCGGCCTCTAGGTCTACCTTCACTGTATCTGTGTAGCATAGCTTGCTGTGGTATGCTGTATGATGGTAGTTTTCTGATGTGTACAAACTATATGATCTGTTGTCTCTTAATATATTCCAAGATCGGGGTGCTATGGTCCTTTGTCTAATGTCCTCATTACTCACTATGTCTCTTACCGATATTCCTAGGATTCTGCGTATGCATGCCATTTTAGCTGTCACAAGTTACGTTTGTCTTCTGCTGTCGTTGTCCATGTTTGGCATTGGTAGCACAGAGTTGGCATAATAATTTTTTTGAGTATTGTTATTTTGGTGTTTAAATCTACCTTTTTGTGTATGAAGATTGGTGTCATTTGCCCTAGGGCTTGGTATGTTTTACTACGTCTATTGTGTATGCCTTTGCTGCTCTTGCTGTCTATTGTTATATTGCTTCCTAGGTATGTGAATTCTTTCACTTTTTTAAGTCTTTTGTTTCCAAGATATATATATATATATATATATATATATATATATATATATATATATATATATATATATATATATATATATATATATATATATATATATTGGTGTTTCTTTCTGTTCGTCCTATTTTCATTACTTCGGTTTTTTTCTGTATTTATCTTCATGTTAAATCTAATTATCAGAATAGAAAATGATGTGTTTACAGCAAAATATGTATTATCATGACATTTCCCGATAGATAATTTAGAAGAAATATTTAGTGAATACAGACAAATGTCATTAAATCAGATACTACTATATATTACTATTTCCTTGTCAAAAACAATACTGCAGGAAACTGTCGAGAGTGGAAGAAGCAGAGGAGGGAAATAAAGGCATGGACAGGCAACATCAAGGAATGGACAAGGCAAGATATTTCCACACTCATCCGCATCTTTGAGGATAGAATTCGCTGGAGGGCTCTGTGTACTGAGGCATCCAATGTGGTACCCCTACGATCCTGAAGGGTTACGGGTTTATTGCTTGATTGATTGATTGATATATTACTATAGCAGCTATATGAATCTATCGTATTTTCTCTGCTTATGATGTGAGGCGTCGCATGATTGAATGACGATTATGTAAGGTTATGATCAGGAACAGGGTCCGCAGAAAGAGGCTCATAGAAGGTAACATCTTCTAGTTCACGAGAGGCTTCCTGGACATACAGATCAAGGTGCCACACAACGACGGCGCCACCTTTGTCAGAAGGTTTGATGAAAATATCTTGGCGAGCTCGAAGGTTGGAGAGAACCTCAATCTCAGAGGTGGTAAAATTGGTGTGACCTAACAGGGTAGGGCAGAGACAGACAATAGCACGACCTGTGTTCTGGATGTAAAGGTATAAGATGCGAGTGAGGGAAGAGGAGCGGAGTGTCCAGTCATATTTACGGTTTCGGAAGGATCATCGTCTGGAGCGCCGGAGTCAAGGATGGGTTATGGAAAAAACTGAAGCTGGAGGCGGAGACTAGGACGGAATCTCGCAACGTTTCGAAACAAGGAGAAGCGGTCACATGATGGACGAAGGGGAACAAATTTGAGTCCCTTGCTGAGAACGGAAATCTTGCTGGCATAGAGTAGTAGGTCTGAAGGTATGCAGCGGATCAAGGAGGTGGATGTATGTAGAGAGGTAGATGATGGGTGGGGGATGAAGGGACAGGTGCAGGAGAGAGGGGTAGGGGGAGAACTTGCGACAATGGGCAGAACAGAGGAATTCATCAAGATGGCGATTGTGAGAATGTATAATATTGTGTAGTAGACATGAAATTGAGGAGATGTGAGGGACAAAAGGCGATAACGGAGAGAGGAAATACAGGACGAGAGATCTAGAATGAGGTGAGAGTGGCAGACAAGGACAGCACATGAGAAACCATGAAAAGTATGCATGAGAAACCACAGCGGCAGTCGATGCGGGAGAAACGATAGAGACTAGCATAGGAGGAGGTGTATAATTGGAGATCAAAGTGGGTAGCGAAACCATAATGTAAGAGATGGTGGCGAAGACAGCGCCGGGGGAAATATGAGAAACCAGAGAAGCAAGTTTTCTTAAGCGCAAGGCATAACGGTGCGACAAAGATCAGGGGGAAAGGGTCGAAAGTATGGTAGATATAGGAGTGGATAGAGTGAAGGAAAGTATGGTAGATGTAGGAGTGGATAGAGTGAAGGAAAGTATGGTAGATATAGGAGTAGACAGAGTGAAGGAAAGTTTGGTAGATATAGGAGTGGACAGAGTGAAGGAAAGCATGGTAGATGTAGGAGTGGACAGAGTGAAGGAAAGTATGGTAGATATAGGAGTGGACAGAGTGAAGGAAAGCATGGTAAATATAGGAGTGGACAATGAAGGAAGAATGGTAGATATAAGAGTGGACATAATGAAGGAAAGCATGGTAGATATAGAAGTGGACAGCGTGAAGGAAATTATGGTAGATATAGGAGTCGATAGAGTGAAGGAAAGTATGGTAGATATAGGAGTGGACAGAGTGAAGGAAAGTATGGTAGATATAGGAGTCGATAGAGTGAAGGAAAGTATGGTATATATAGGAGTGGACAGAGTGAAGGAAAGTATGGTAGATGTAGGAGTGGACAGAGTAAAGGAAAGTATGGTAGATATAGGAGTGGACAGAGTGAAGGAAAGTATGATAGATATAGGTGTAGACAGAGTGAAGGAAAGTATGGTAGATATAGGAGTGGACAGAGTGAAGGAAAGTATGGTAGATATAAGAGTGGACAGAATGAAGGAAAGTATGGTAGATATAGGAGTGGACAGAGTGAAGGAAAGTATGGTAGATGTAGAAGTGGATACAGTGAAGGAAAGCATGGTAGATATAGGAGTGGATAGAGTGAAGGAAATGTTTTAGGGAAGGAACAGTGAGACAACGAGAACTGAGGCTAAAGAAGAGAGGATGATATACGGAGACCAGGGAGAGGGATATGGACAGATAATGGTATGGTAGAATTGCTAGAACAAAGTAACGATAATAAAAGTAATAAGTAATCGGAAAGAAAATAATAAGCGAGAGAGTTGTGGAGAGAAAGAGTGTGGGAATGTTACAACAGGTAAAAAAATGGACATCACAGTCTGCAAAGAGGAAATTAGGGGAACGAAAAGACGACAACAGGAATAGGTAACATTCAAGTGGAAGATCAAGGGATAAAAGTTCCAGTGTTAGGTAACAACTTTAAACAGGAAATGGGTGGCTGGGGTAACACTTTGCAAATATCAAAATAAACAGAAATAGATATACGTGTTACCAAAATAAGTCAGTAAAACAACCTAGTAAATAAAACTTATATTTTTTCACTTGTTTCTGTAGTTTTATGTCTTCATTTATTTATGTTGATTGTATTTGGTTCTGTGCCTTTAGAATTTACATGTTTTTGTTTATTGATCTTCATGTTGTAATTGAGACAGCTTTTGTTGAGTAGGTTTATGCAATCTTGCAGTTCTTCACTTTAACTGTGCAGTAGGCACTGATCGTCAGCAAAGAGTAATTCTGTTAAGTGATTTCGCCTGTCAGGCGTCTGGTGGGATTATATTAATATTAATAAGAGTAATAATAATAATAATAATGTTAACATTTTCACCTGTATAAATTAAAACTAAAAAAAACATTCAATAACTAAAACATCTCCCATTAAAGTTTATCTATTTCTTCTTCTTCTTCTTCTTCTTCTTCTTTCGTTCACTTGAAACATGTCTATATCTGTAATTCTGTCTCCTTAATAAAACTCACTGTCTTTTGTAGTTCATACAGTGTCCCATAGAGCTTTGATTCCAGTGTTGTTTCCTCTGGCCAATATGTCTGCCTCAGCATTTCATGCTCAGAACACTCTTGAAGTATATGTTTGGCACTCTGTGCTGCCTGTCCACATGTACACATGGCCGTGTTGCCAATCTTGAACTTTGTATACATGTGACTGCGGAGTCGGTTGTGTCCTGTTCTGAGACGTAGAATTATAACTTGTTCTGATCTGTTCATAATGTGATAGTCATCTTGTGTTGGTGTTTGTGGCTTTCTGATTGACTTTATCATCTGTTTTTTCTGATGATAGGTGATTGGTATATCTGGTTGGTCTTCGGCAGCACCTTCCTTAGCCAGTTTGTCTGCTTTTTCATTTCCTGGTATTCCACAGTGAGAGGGTATCCACTGCATGGTTACCCTATACTGGTAAGACAATTCGCTAAGTAGTTTTTTTAAGTCTGTTAGTTTTCCAGACTGGAGAGCTTGAAGCACTGACCTTGCATCTGTCAGGAATACCACAGGCTGTAGGCCAGAGTTGGAGTTCAGCAGTTTTTTTAGCTGCCACACTAATTGCCTGGATTTCTGCATCATAATTATTGCAGAATTTTCCTGTCGGTGTTCTGATTGTATCTCTAGGCTTGTGTGGATATTCTATATATACACCTGCACCTCCATTCCTCACAGCATTCTGTGCTGACCCATCTGTGTACACTCTGACCCATATATCTTGTGGATATTCCTCATCCAGGAAACTGAGGGTGACTGTCATTCGCTGCACACTGTTCTGTTCGTCCTCGCTTAGTATTCCTTTCACATGGGTCTGAATGTATATTGGCATTCCATGGCTTTCACTCCACGGGGTTTGTTCTGGTACAGACCTTAAGGGGCTGTCAACTTCAGGTAGGTCTGTAAGTTGTCTACGGAGTCGTTTAGCTTGATGGATAAAGCTGCTCCTTTTCAGTCGCCCCATTGCTAGATTTTGGAATCTTTCCTTCATTGGATGACTTGGCATACACTGAAACTTTTCTGCTTGAATTAGTACTTTTGTGTCTCTGCGTTCGCCAAGTGTTTGCATTCTTCCCATTTTCTGCATCTCTGCTATGGGTGTTGATTTCATTGCTCCCAACATTATTCTAAGTGCCTGGTTTTGCACTTTATCTAGATCTTGTAATGTGGTGTTTGATGCAGGACACCACGCAGCTGAACCGTATTCCAGGTGTGGTCTTATGCCTTGCTGGTAAACTTTACTGAGTATATTTCCACTGGCTCCCCATGTGGTTCCACTTAGTTTTCTCACGATAGCTAGCTTCCTCCTGGCTTTTGTTGTTGCTTTGTTTATGTGCTGCTTCCATGTCAGCTTATCATCAAAAGTAACTCCGAGGTATGTGGGTTGTTTGTCTTCTTTCAAGAGCTCTCCATCTATCTTGATATGACCAGCTTTTTGTTTTGGTGAGAGGGTAAAGAGTGTAGTGCTGCACTTTTCTGTGTTAATGCTGACGCACCATCTATTTGCCCATAAGGTTAGGGCATCGATAGCTCTTTGTATTTGTTTAGTGGCCACTGTTGCATGTTCTTCCGTGCACCAGATCACCAGGTCGTCAGCATACATTGCCACTTTGATCCCATGTGGTAGTTCAGCAACTAGGTCATTGATGTAAACCAAGAAAAGTGTGGGTGACAGGACTCCTCCCTGGGGGACTCCATGACGCAGTAGAACTTTCTTGCTCTTGCGACCATCTAATTGTACCCTGGCTCTTCTATTATGCAGGTATGCTTTTACCCATTTGTACATTCTTGAGCTAACCCTGCAATTTCGCAATTTCTTTAGGAGCCCTTCTTTCCAGACCTTATCAAATGCTTTCCTGAGGTCTATCCATGCTGCTAGTACCAGTTTCTTTTCTTGGAAGGCATCCTCAATCTCTTGGGAGAGGTAGGTTGCCTGATCTTCAGTAGAGTAGCACTGTCTGAAACCTGCTTGCTGTGATACCAGAAGGTTTTCACTTTCAAGGTACCACTGCATCCTAAGATTGATAATGCGTTCCATTGTTTTACATAGACAGCTTGTGAGGCTGATCGGCCTGTAGTTGGAGACTGTGTTGCCATCTTTTCCTGATTTGAGGAGTGGTATCATTATTGCTTCTCTCCACGCCTGTGGTACATTACCTGTGGACCAGCTTGTGTTAAAGATCTGCAGTAGCTTTGCACTTGCTGCAATTCCCAGGTTTCTAATCATTTCATTGGACACTCCATCAGCTCCAGGGGACTTTTTCATTTTCAATTTGGATATTGCATGCTCCAGTTCTCTCATTGTGATTGGTGCCTCCATGACTTCAGGTATAGGTTCACCTTGTCCAATGTTTTGCTGGTTCTCTCGAACCTCCTGTTGTTTGTCTGGGCTGACTTTGACGTTATTGTCTTCTGCAAAGGAATCTGCAAAGTAATCAGTTGCATGTTTACCTGTTAAAATGTTTCTATCTTTATAAAGTGTGATCCTGGTATTTCTCCCTGTACCTTCATCATTTAGTTGTTTTACAAGTTTCCATAATTTCCTAGTATCTCTTTCTAGGTTCAGCGACTCTGTTTTTTCTTTCCAGCTGCTCCGTCTGGCTTGTAACTTGGCTGTAACGGTGCGACAAAGATCAGGGGGAAAGGGTCGAAAGTATGGTAGATATAGGAGTGGATAGAGTGAAGGAAAGTATGGTAGATGTAGGAGTGGATAGAGTGAAGGAAAGTATGGTAGATATAGGAGTAGACAGAGTGAAGGAAAGTTTGGTAGATATAGGAGTGGACAGAGTGAAGGAAAGCATGGTAGATGTAGGAGTGGACAGAGTGAAGGAAAGTATGGTAGATATAGGAGTGGACAGAGTGAAGGAAAGCATGGTAAATATAGGAGTGGACAATGAAGGAAGAATGGTAGATATAAGAGTGGACATAATGAAGGAAAGCATGGTAGATATAGAAGTGGACAGCGTGAAGGAAATTATGGTAGATATAGGAGTGGACAGAGTGAAGGAAAGTATGGTAGATATAAGAGTGGACAGAGTGAAGGAAAGTATGGTAGATATAGGAGTGGACAGAGTGAAGGAAAGTATGGTAGATGTAGAAGTGGATACAGTGAAGGAAAGCATGGTAGATATAGGAGTGGATAGAGTGAAGGAAATGTTTTAGGGAAGGAACAGTGAGACAACGAGAACTGAGGCTAAAGAAGAGAGGATGATATACGGAGACCAGGGAGAGGGATATGGACAGATAATGGTATGGTAGAATTGCTAGAACAAAGTAACGGTAATAAAAGTAATAAGTAATCGGAAAGAAAGTAATAAGCAAGAGGGTTGTGGAGAGAAAGAGTGTGGGAATGTTACAACAGGTAAAAAAATGGACATCACAGTCTGCAAAGAGGAAATTAGGGGAACGAAAAGACGACAACAGGAATAGGTAACATTCAAGTGGAAGATCAAGGGATAAAAGTTCCAGTGTTAGGTAACAACTTTAAACAGGAAATGGGTGGCTGGGGTAACACTTTGCAAATATCAAAATAAACAGAAATAGATATACGTGTTACCAAAATAAGTCAGTAAAACAACCTAGTAAATAAAACTTATATTTTTTCACTTGTTTCTGTAGTTTTA